>CAUYRH010077630.1:0-20852 GCA_963574655.1 Perodicticus potto
TGCGGTGGCATCACAGCCCACAGCAACCTCCAATTCCTGGGCTCAAGCGAGTCTCTTGCCTCTGCCTCCCAAGTAGCTGGGACTACAGGCGCCCGCCAAAATGCCTGGCCATTTTTTGGTTGCGGCTGTCACAGTTGTTTGGCAGGCCCGGGCTGGATTCGAACCCACCAGCTCAGGTGTACGTGGCTGGCACCTTAGCCCATTGAGCCACAGGCGCCGAGCCTACACCAGGCTATTTTTAAGAGACAAGGTCTCACTATGGCTTAGGCTGGTCTTGAACCTGTGCGCTTAGGCAATCCACCTGCCTCGATCTCCCAGAGTGCTAGGATTATAGACGTGAGCCACTGTGCCCAGCCAGAAACTCCTCTTTGCAATCCAGATGGCTGTAAGAACCCATACGTTCCATCATACACATGGAATAACCCCATACCAGCTTACTCCTAACTGAAACCCAGGCAGAGAAACAGACCTCTTGAAGATTATGGTCATTGTCCCTGTGAAGACTGCATTGGCACTGTTATATGCTGTCAGAAAAAATGTGGTGTCTATCATGGTCACCAGTGCACCTCCGTGGAGAATCCTGAATGGAGGGGAGAAAGGGAAAGTAAAGTCACTCCACTCCACATGTTGCTGGGGAGGGGAAGTGCTGACAAGTTCCTTGCAAACCAGGACCAGAGTCTAGCATCACTGAGGGTAAAGCAGAGGAGAGAGAACCAAACGAATGCAGAAAGTCAAGCAAGGTCATCTAATGCAAGTTCTACCTGGGCGGAAGTGGGTAAACTATTCCAAATGGCAGACGTAGCCTTCCACCCTACCACCAACCTCAGCCTCAAATTCTGATGAGTCGTATGTTGCCTCTGGGGTTCATCTCAGATAGAAATAGAATGGAAATAGAATAGTCCGTGGGCTGTCGGGCGCGGTGGCTCACGCCTGTAATCCCAGCACTATGGGAGGCTGAGGAGGGAGAATTGCTTCAGCTCAGGAGTTCATGACTTGCCTGAGTGAGAGTGAGACCCCAACTCATGAAAAAAATGGAAAAACCCAGCCGGGTGCCACTGCAAGTGCCTGTGATCCCAGCGGCTTCCAGAGGCTGAGGAAGCGGGATGCCCACAGCCCGACCCTGAGGTTGCAGTGAGCTACGATGCCATTGCACTCTGCTTAAGGCATAGGGTGGGCTCTGTCTCGACAAAAAAAAAAAAAAAGAAAAGAAAAGAAAAGAAAAAAGGAAATAGCTTGGGCTTTGCAGGCAGAAAGAGCTAACTCTGAATCCCACATTTTTAACCATATGACCTCACTCATTTTTAACCATACAGGGTCTGGCATGTGCCAGCCAGTGAACAAGAATAGCTTTTCCCCCTTTCTGTTTTGGATGCCTATTGCTTACTTCCTTGCAGTTTAGGCAGTTGCAGATGAATGTGGAAGAATTCCCTAATAGGGAGAGGCCAAGCGGCCACACCTCGGATGGTGGCAGGAGGAGCCTCCTTGCCCAGGAGCCACTAAGGTGAGACATCTGCTCCTCTGCACTTCAGTAACCAAGCAGCAGGCCTGCCACCTGGCTTCTCAGCCCCTTCCCTGCTCTTTAACCACATCCAAGCTCACTTGAAGTGTCGCTAGGATGACGCTCCTTGCCTTACCCAGGCAGACCCTCCAGGAAGGGCCCAGGCTGGAATAAGCAGACACATGTCTTCTCCAAGTCATTGTGGAAGATGACGTACTCAAAGCCAAGTCTCTCCTCTTCTGTGATCCTGAGAAAGAGGCGAGCGTCTTCTATCATTTGGACTAGAGAGAAGAGTCGAATCAGTTTGAGGGACCCCTGGCTGGGGTCTGACCCTTGAGTGGTGCAGCTCTCCAGGGGAGAAGGCACCTGGCCAGAGGAAGTCCTCGGGAAAACCCACTGGCCTCAGTATCCCCTTTGCACCTCTGAAATGGCCACACATTGTCTCCTGGTTGAAGAGAAGAGCAGCTCCCAGGAAGGGGAAGAGATGCCCAATGTGGGAGGGTGAGGGAGGAGGAGTAACCCACTCATGAAATCAGGATACAGTTATTTCTATCAGCTGGATAAGAAAGGCTCATCTGAAATGTGCCCATTTTGGCACACCAAGGAATATCAGGAGAAATCTCTTTCTGAAATACAATCAAATATGTCCTCTCTCAGGTATGAGATTTGTTTGAGATTTTTCTATACAGTATACTTCTAAGGTACATGGGAAGAGTTTATGGGCCCTAATGAGAGCAAACCTTCCAGTATGTAAAATCCAAATACTTAACAAATATCTGAATTATCTGAATATTTACCAGAAGTCTCAAAGCAAGATTTCTAATGACAGATGAGGTATGTAAGTCTTGCCTTGTACATCCTGTACCCTATCTTCTGCCATTCTTTCTCATCCATTCTTCTTCCCCTGTTCAGATGCTCAGCTCAAACTGACCACTAGAGGGAGCATGTGTCCCAGCCCCAGGTAGCATGTGTCCCAGCCCCAGGTAGTTCTGGCTCCTGGCCTCAAGGGTCAGTGAGACCCCTGACCATCCTGCTTGGGGTATACCAGGGTGAAGGGAGGGGCCATTAATCCCAAGCACCGCCCCTTTCCAATTCTTCACTCATACTTCACCTTTCTAGTCTACACAGGAGACCAGGTGGGATGGGCAAGTACAAGGAAATGCCAGGAGTGAATTTGGACAGGAATGGAGAGAGCGCTGAACCTTCAAGAGTCAGGAGTTCCTGATGCTAGTCCCAAAACTGGCTCAGCTCTCCAGGCCTCCACTTTCTCATTGGCACCATGAGGGTGTTGAATTAAGTGGCCTCCAGTTCCTTTTCTGGCCTAATAGCTATCATATGATTCAGACTACAATGTCCAGACTGCTTTAGTCCTGGCTCTCAGGCTAATGCGAGCCACACAGGAGACACAGAGACGGGCTGGGGCACAGGTGGCCTTGAGGAAAACGTGCATGTGCAAGCAAGGTTTTGCCAAGAATTCTGTATTATTTAGAATCTCCCTCAAGCCCATGTTAAACATTTCTGATGCAAGGGGGTTGAACATACTAGGGACAGCTTTAGCAATCTTTGTCAGGTCTTCTTCTTTAAGGAACTGCACAGAGCGCTGACAACCTGGAAGTCTTTTCCACGACCCATCCACAGTCTTCTCCATGAGCTCATTATACATCTGCACCATGGCGGGGCTCCAGCTGGCATTGGGGAGGGAATTATCCTTTTTATCAGACTGGAGGTGGCTGCTGCTTGAGACCTGAAAAGTGCAAAAGAGGCATCAGACTGTGCTTATACAAATCTAATTTGACAAATTCCTTCAAACACTTATATACTACATAGATCATACAAAGGTCTGCTTTTACCAGGCAAAGCATGTGAAAATCCCTGGAGGAGAGAGAGTATGCCAGAGTCCTAGAATTGTATAAGTGAAAATGTCTAATGGGAGGGAAGGAATGGAAGGAGGGTGCCAGAGAGAAAGCCCAGTCAGCTGTGTTAGAGAATGTCAGCTTTATCCTCAAGTGTTTTAGGCAAGGGAATGAAATGGTCACATTTGTGTGTTAGAAGGCCCCCTTTTCACATATGGGAACTTAAAAACTGGTCAACCCTCAGTGACAGTCTAGCTGACACACAATTCAAAGACACAGTTTTTCCCTGCTTTTTTTTTTTTTTTTAAGACAGAGTCTAACTATGTTGCCCTGGGTAGAGTGCCGTGGCATCACAGCTCACGGGAATCTCAAACTCTTGGGTTTAAGTAATTCTCTTGCCTCAGCTCCCAGGTAGCTGGGACCACAGGTGCCCACCACAATGCCTGGCTATTTTTTGTTGCAGTTGTCATTGTTGTTTAGCTGGCCTAGGCTGGGTTCGAACCTGCCAGCCTCAGTGTATGTGTCTGGCGCCGTCACCACTGTGCTACGGGCGCCGAGCCATTTTCCTGCTTTACTCTCATCTCCAACTCTACTGTGCCTCCCTCTCTTGCTCCCCAAGTCCTCCAGGCTCTGCTTCCAGGATGTTTCACCTTGGTTGACTATTTCATGTATTATCTCCCCCTGCTGCCTGTTATAATTGGAAGCTTCAACCACAAAGACTCCTTTTCCTGGAAGACGGATATGACTGGGTCAGGTAGCCAGCCTTTCTTCCAAAAGTTTTGGATAATCCATCACATGTAACACCTTCTTCTTCCTCCTCCTCCTCCTCCTCCTCCTCTTCTTCTTCTTTTGAGACAGAATTTCACTTTGTCACCCTTGGTAGAGTGCTGTGGAGTTACAGATCACAGAAACCTCAAACTCTTAGGCTCGAGTGATCCTCTTGCCTCAGCCTCTCAAGTAGCTGGGATTACAGGCGACTGCCATAACACCCGGCTATTTTTTTTGGGGGGGGGCGTCTTGCTCTTGCTTAGGCTGGTCTCAGACTTGTGAAGTCAAGCAATCCACCCACCTTGAACTCCCAGAGTGCTAGAATTACAGGTGTGAGCCACAACACCCAGCCTTGCAACATCTTCTTGTACCTATTACCTGGTTATTGTTTATATTCACTGGTGCCAATCAGCCCTTCCTATTTTTGGTACAGTTTCTACTTTTTCTAGTGCATTTATCTGGCTTACAGTTGTCTGGATATGCCCTTCCCTACCTAAACAGATGGAGATATATATATATTCTTAAATTATTTATAAAAAGACAGGCTCTTAAGGGTGGTGGGGAAATATGTGGGTGGGATGGGGAGAGCCTAATACTCAGAAAAGATCAACAGTTGTTACTACCCTCCTGCAGGGGTCTTTTGTGAGCTAGTTGATGGGAGATGGCTTACAAATGCAGCCTCCCAAACTCCTCTCCATTAATTCTCTGCAAATTACTGCTGCTTATGGCTTAATTGCTCTGAGCATCAGTTTACTATCTGTAATATGAGGATACCACCACCCACCTTGCAGGTTGCTGTGGGATCTGCCCAATATGATAATGGATCAGCGCACTGGTATCTATCTGCCAGAGCAAGGATTCCAATATGTTAGTTCACCTGAATCCAAAAGAACAAAAAATCTCCTCTCCTCTAGTTTGATCCCAAAGAATTTTTTTTCTAGCAGTGATTGTATTAAACAAAGTCTGGACCCAAATCATTTTGTGGATGTGTTTACTTATGAAAATATGACAGAGGCACCATCTAATTGATGACGCTTATTGGCACTTAATTTGCACACAGTTTATTTTTATTTATTTATTTATTTTTGAGACAGAGTCTCGCTATGTTGCCCTCAGTAGAGTGCTGTGGTGTCACGGGTCACAGCAACCTCAAACTCTTGGGCTTAAGCGATTCTCTTGCCTCAGCCTCCCAAGTAGCTGGGACTACAGGTACCCGCCACAACACCTGGCTATTTTGTTGTTGTTGTTGCAGTTGTTGTTTAGCAGGTGCCAGCCAGGTTTGAACCCTCCAGCCCTGGCGTATGTGGCTGGTGCCCTAACCACTGAGCTAGGGGCTCCAAGCCCAGAATTTATTTTTAATTTTAGCTAATTTTCTTTTTCGTACAGAGTCTCACTCTGTTGTCCAGACTAGAGTACCATGGCCTCAGCCTATCGCATAGCAATCTCAGACTCCTGGGTTCTAGAAATCTTCTCCTGCCTCAGCCTCCCAAGCAGCTGGGACTGCAAGTACCTGCCACAATGCCTGGCTAATTTTTTCTATTTTCAGTAGGGTCAGGGTCTCATTCGTGTTCAGGCTGGTCTTAAACTCCTGATCTCAAGGGATCCTCCTTCCTTGGCCTCCTAGCTTACTAGGATTATAGGCATGAAGCATTGCAGCTAGCCTGGCTACTATTAATCCAGAAAATATATCATTCAAATGTAATTACTGCTATTTCTTGAGATGCCACTGTTCATATAAACCTAACTTTTTCACGTCTGAAAGGTTCAGGAGAAACTGCAGAGTGGCCCATAGTCTGTAAGGGCAAGAGACCGCTAGGTACTATCTCTAAGGTCTGGGAAGCCTATTTTAAGAGCCCCATCCCTCAGTTTAGGCTAATGGAGCCAAGTGGAAGGAGCATCTTCTAAAAATCAGGAGCCAGGGGCCTACGTCTCCATTCTGGTAATAACTTCTCTGGCCTTAGGCAGGCCTACTTGCATCTCCAGGCCTCAGTTTCCTCATCTGTCACAGGAGAGCCATAGAATGGATGATACGTATCAAGGTCTCTTTCAGCTTTCTTGTTCTGAGACTCTATGACTAGCCTCTGGCACCCAGCATCTGGAAGCAATGAGGATACTCACGGTGATGGGGTGGGCTGGCATCCCGGCTGACCCGGGTGGCAGGTGCCGGCCAGCCAGCCTTTGGAGAAGGGATGCTGCATGTTGGTGTCCCACAAGCCATCTGAGACCTCTCTGCAGCATGATGTCCAGCTGAGAACTTCCAACTGAACTCTCACAAAGGCTAGCCTTCCTCCTAGTAGATGAGCATTGGCCTGGGGCTCTGCCTCAGCCAATCACAGCCTGTTTTTGTCCTTGAGGGGCAGGAAAGACTAGAAGCCCAATCCACTCCCTCTTGCCAGGCAAAGCAGCAAGAAGAAGAACTAGAAGGGAAATTAAGTAATCGTGAGTTAGTAAATTATAAACGCATTCGACTTTTAGAGCTACCAGAGGGATTTTGGGTGCATTAACCAGGTGCCTGGAACAATTGGATCAATCTTAGAATGTTTTCTAGGCCAAGGGTCACTACGGTAACCAACTGTGGCTGGGAAACAGAATGCACATGCTCAGCCCCTGCGTGTGAAGACAGTTGTCCTTGGATACTTCACCCTATTTCCTAGCTCTGTCTTGTTATAGGAGTCAGTTTATTCATTTAACAAATAACGATTAAGCACACATTATGTATTCTAGACTCTGGGGATATGGCAGTGAACAAAACAGATGGGGCTTACAACCTGTATTTAATGACAGGTAACATAATCATGGTTTCTATATTCCAGACACTGTTCTAGGTGTTTCTCTGTTTTGTGTCTTTTAATACTTATATCATCTCATATGTAGTCCAAATTCAAATTTCACCTATTGTCCCCAAACTTTCCTTCTTAGCGTTTTTCTCTGCAATTCAGGATCCAATTTAGGACCATATATTTCAGTGAGTTGTCACGCCTCAGTAGTCTCCTTTAATCTGGAACAGTTCTCCAGCCTTTCCTTGACAGACATATTTTTAACATACCACACAGCTAGACACAGGAATGAGCTCCACTTCTTTGTATCCTGCTGTAGGTGGCTAGTAACGCTGCTTGCCAGAGAAGGGGAGGTGGTGTTAGAAAACAACTCCGTAACCCTTTGTAACACTCTCCCGTAAACCAGAGGTATGCACTATTCCTGTCTCCATTTGACATATAAGGAACCTGAAGCACAGAAGCATTAAAATGAGTTGCCTAGAGGTACACAGCTGGTAGAAGGCACCTATAATTATTATTATTATTATATTAATAATTTTATTGTAATAATAATTAATTTTTATATATGTATAAAGAGGTTTACAGTTGACAGACTGGACATCAGGCAGTTGCATGGAACAGGCAGAACAGATAGCATCATCATCAACTTCATCATCCCTCTCTTACCAATGACTGCCATGAAGCTCAGAGAGGTTAGTTCAGGCTTATAAATGAAGGAGCAGGGCTCAGGACATGTCTTACAATATATACCTGGCAAGGAAGCTTAGTTTGAGACCCTCTTCACAAGTGTTGGCCATTCCAAATCATGTTTTGCTGGAGTCAGAAAGAGAGGAGTCCTGGCAGGCAGCAATCTGGCAGAAGACAGCAAGGACCTCTACAATTCTCACCAACCACAGAGGCGCTGCCATCCTGCTGTGCTCAGCACAGTGGTCCCTACCATGAGGCTGGCTGCACTCAGCATTGAGGTTTCCAGTCTTGCTCTAGGCCAGGCAATGGGCAGCCAAGCCAAGAGGCACAGGATATGTGCAAGTAAAGCAGTGGACTGGCTGACCAATGCAGGAGGTAGTGTGGAAAGAGCCCATCGCTGTGGAGACATGCTACTCTGATGCTCCAGTTTGGTAACTTCTTGGGTTAAGGGCAATCATTGTGAAGGACTTTTTTAAGAATAAGTCAGAGATTATGGGTAAGAGCCTAGCTCAGAGTAGGTGCCTATCCATCCTGCTCTCATGATTATTTTTTGTTGATATATAATAAGCGTACAGGATGGGCACAGTGGCTCATGCCTATAATCCTAGCATTCTGGGAGGCCGAGGTGGGTGGATTGCCTGAGCTCATGAATTCAAAACCAGCCTGAGCAATAAGAGGATGACCTTGTCTCTAAAAACAGCTGGGAATTGTGGCAGGTGCCTGTAGTGCCAGCCTTGGGAGGCTGAGGCAGGAGAACCACTTGAGCCAAAGAGTTTGAGGTTGCTGTGACCTATAATGCCATGGCACTCTACTGAGGGTGGCAAAGTGAGATTCTCACCAAAAAAAAAAAAAAAGTACGCATTTTCAGGATACAAATGATAATTCAATATACTAATATAATCATCAAGGTAATTGGGATATACCCATCATCTTAAATGTCTATCTTTTCTTTGTGCTAGGAACATTCAAATTATTCTCTTCTAGGTATTTTGAAATGTATAAGCAATTAATGTTAACTGTAGCCACCCTACTGATCTGTCGACTCCTGGATCTTATTGCTTCCAAGAGCTAAAAATAAAATCTTAAGCCTCCCAACCCACTGACAGACCTCCTTCCTGGCTAAGATGATATCAGGAAAACCTTAGAAAACTGAGTTCTAGGCCATAATGGAAGGGGAGGGCAGACACACCACTATGCCCCTTCCTTTTTGGGATTTAGATACAAAACTCACCAGCATTAATTTTCTTTTTTCTTTTTTTTTGGAAACAGAGTCTCAAGCTATCACCCTGGGTAGAGTGCTCTGGCATCACAGCTCACAGCAACCTCCAACTCCTGAACGTAAGTGATTCTCTTACCTCAGCCTCCCAAGTAGCTGGGACTACAGGCCCACCACAACGTCCGGCTATTTTTTGTCATTATTTGGCAGGCCTGGGCTGGATTCGAACCCGCCAGCTCTGGTGTATGTGGCTGGTGCCTTAGCCGCTTGAGCTACAGGTGCCGAGCCAAGCATTAATGTTAAAATAGAGATCATAAGACTGACAGAACCAACTCTTTCTGGGAATAAAATAGCAAATTATAAACAAAACTTAAAAGCAGGGCATGCTAATAAGGGTTAAGTCACTCTCCCCTACACTAAAAGAATAAGCTATGTTCTAATTGCCACAAGGATTTTTTTCCTTTTCTCTAGCAACTAAACAAGCACTGGCCTTGAGACAGGAAACATATATGTATATATATATATATATATATATTTTTTTTTTTTTTTTTTTTTTTTGAGACAGAGTCTCAAGCTGTCACCCTGGGTAGAGTGCCATGGCCTCCCAGCTCACATCAACCTCAAACTCTTGGGCTTAAGGGATTCTCTTGCCTCACCCTCCCAAGTAGTTGGGACTATAGGCGCCTGCCACAACACCCAGCTATTTTTTGGTTACAGTTGTCATTATTGCTTAGCAGTCCCAGGCTGAGTTCAAACCTGCCACCCTAGGTGCCCTGCCAACTGCGCTACGGGCACCACCAAGACAGGAAATATTAAAGCAATTGCTGCACATCTACCACCAGATGCTCACTAACTGACACCCTGTTCCACAGCAACAGCTTCCATTAGACAATAGACTGACTGGTAACTTTCTCCTGATAAGAGGCCAATGACCATGGACTTGTTCTGGCTGGTTTACAGAGGTTGTGAACTGAGTGTCTTTGTGTCCCTGCTTCACCTTGTGATACATAGGACTTAACTGGAATAGATCTGTTAAGTTCCATCCTCCAGGGAACATGGGCCACATGTAGCACGCATGTCTGTTCAGTATGCATGTGTTAGGACTCCTGTGAATATTCATAGCTCCTGCTGTTCAACATAAAGAGGGTGCCCCCAAAATGCATGTTTTAAGAAAGAAAAAAGCTGTATTAAAATAGTAATATTTAATAATATGGTAATAAAAGATAAATACGAGTCACCTTTGAGCACCACTTGTGATTGTATAAGTGAAACATGACTTGAGTATTGCAAGTTTATTGTGTGACTTTTAAGTTAACATAACTGTATATTTGTACCCACTAATCAACCTGTCTTCATTTCCCCCTCTCCTCTACCCTTCCTGGCCTCTGGTGACCACCAATTTACTCTTTCTTCGTGAGATCCACTTTTTTAGCTCCCATCTATGAGCGAGAACATGCGGCATTTGTCATTCTGTGCCTGGCTTATTTGACTTTACATAGTGAAGTTGATTCCCTTTCTTTTTGTGTGTGTGTGATTTTTGGCCGGGGCTGGGTTTGAACCCGCCACCTCCGGCATATGGGGCCAGCGCCCTACTCCTTTGAGCCACAGGTGCCACCTGATTCCCTTTCTTTTGGATATGTACCCAGTAGGGAAATGGCTAGATCATATGGTAGTTTTGTTTTATTTTATTCTGTTTGAGACAGAGTCCTACTCTGTTGCCTACATAACTAGACTGCTGTGACGTTGTCACAGCTCACTGCAACCTCAGACTTCTGGCTTCAAGCGATCCTCCTGTCTCAATCTCCCAAGTAGCTGAGACTAGAGGTGTTCTCCACCATACCCAACTACTTTATCTATTTTTGTGGAGATGGGTCTCATGCTTGTCTAGGCTGGTCTTGAACTCCTAAACTCAAACGATCCTCTCACCTTGGTCTCCCAGAGTGCTAGGATTGCAGGTGTCAGACTTCGCCTTGCCTTGTCACAAACTCAGACTCAGTGAACATAGCCTTCCTCTCAGAATGAGTCTTGACCCCAAGCCATTGAATATGGAAGGAGGAGGCAAATTTGATGGAGGAGGTTATGGAGAGAAACATGGTGATGAGCCTTTTATGGGCATTGGTTTAATGGAGGGAGCCAGTGCTTCTCTTCCCAAATAATTCATTTGTATTTCTTCTCAATAGTTCTTTTTTTTTTTGAGACAGATTCTCGCTTTGTTGCCCTCAGTACAGGGCCATGATGTCACAGCTCATAGAAACCTCAAAGTCTTAATCCTCTTGCCTCAGCCTCCCAAGTTGCTGGAACTACAGATGTCCATCACAACACCTGGCTATTGTTTTTTAGCAACAGGGTCTCACCCTTGCTCAGGCTGGTCTCAAACCCATGAGCTCAAGCAATCTACCTGCCTGGGCCTCTCAGAGTGCTTGGATTATAGGGGTGAGCCACTGCACCTGGCTCAATAGTTCACTTTTGCAGGTGATTTTCAATAAGTCACTGAATTGCTAAACCATTGGTTTTCAAACTGGTTACTTAGACCAGCAGAATCAGTATTACCTGGAAATGTTACCCATGCAAATTCTGGGCCTCTACTCCAGGCCTGAGGAATCAAAAATCCTAGGAGCTGGGCCCTGCAACAAGCCCTCTAGGTGATTATCATGCACGGTAAAGTTTGAGAACCACAGGACTAAAGGAACACCTGAATATGAAGAGCAAGTGTCTGCTCACTGACAAGTGTACTGGATTATAACATGAATAGAGGCAGGGTTAGAAAAGTGTAAAACTGCAGAAAAAGACAATAAGCAAGTGAGATCTTTCCACTTGGTCTTACCAGAGACTCAAATATGAGTTTTAGTGTTCATATTTTAGCTTTCATTGCAAATTTACTATTTGCACATTTGTGTCTATGCTGGTTTTCATTCTTGGTTTGTACTGAAAAGAGAAAAGCCAACATTAAGTTTACTGAGCAAAATGGTACCAGGAGTTCATATTCTCTAGACTTTCCTAACTCATTATCGTCAAACAGATAGTATCGCTTACCCCTAGTTTCTAAGTCATTCTGCAAATGATCAAGTTTCTTCTAAGTTTTCTCTCTATACTGAGATCAACATCACCCATGCAATTTAGTTACTCCTGAGAAGAAACTTCAGCTGTTTAAACAGTGCATGGCCCATAACATGACAGCAACAGCATTGCAAAGAAGAATTCTATTTCTAATTGAACCTCGGAAGGGAATTGAAATGGCAGTATTTGACTTTTTAAACAAGAATTCATTTGTTTATCATAAACTTTGCAGCAGCATGCTTTCTCTCTCCAGTACTACCACTCTTAAAACCACTTCCACTCTTGCTATTACCCCTTATTTATAGATTTCAGTATTGAATCTGATACTATCTTCTTTATTTTATTTTATTTTATTTTTTTTTGAGACAGAGCCTCAAGCTGTCACCCTGGATAGAGTGCCGTGGCATCACAGCTCATAGCAACCTCCAATTCCTGGGCTCAAGCAAGTCTCCTGCCTCCACCTCCCAAGTAGCTGGGACTACAGGTGCCCGCCACAACGCCCGGCCATTTTTTAGTTGCAGCCGTCATTGTTGTTTGGCGGGCCTGGGCTGGATTCGAACCCGCCAGCTCAGGTGTACGTGGCTGGCACCTTAGCCCATTGAGCCACAGGCACTGAGCCTGATACTATCTTCTTTGAAAACAGATACTTTTTGTAGCTTCAACATGTCTCTCTACTGTTATGGGCTGAAAACAACCTGCTTCATAATCACCAGAGATGATTCATCATAATCAATGAAGATGGTGCTAAAAAGATGAGCTTAAATATTGGATTAGTAGGCCTGAATGAGAGAAGATTAAAAACATAATTTCCAGATTTTTTAATTCAGAAAATTTTAGAAAGAAGAGTAGCTATTATACATATTGTCAAGACAACAGGCCCACGTTAGAACTGTCAGGCAAACAGGAAACATGTTCAGTCTGTGAACAGACTTATTGGTTAACTTTAAGCGTATAAAAGATTTTATTGAGAAAATGTATCATTTATTCCCCTTATCCATGAGAGACCAAATATAAAAGTATGACATTTTTTGCTTATTTATATATTGAGGGCTCTGCTATCATTGGGCTCATTAATTATTAGACATATGCTTATATAAATGAAAAATTTTATTACCAAGTTATTAGACACTTAGATCATCTTGATTTTCAAAATATTAATTGTAAAAATAGATAATGTGTGAGGTTTAAAGTTGCCATCCATGAGGACCACTGCCTCTGCTCATAATTAACTATCCTTAAACATACAGGAGTTTAAGTAGTGTTTGTGAACCATACCAAAACTCTACAATTATACAGCTTTGTGTATAAAAAGTACTAAGGCATTATTTCCATATTTATTCCTATTCCACAGAGCCTTCTTGTTTTTAGAAGGCTTCCATATGTAAGTATTTTTCCTACTTGTCTGTACAATGCTGAGAGTTCACTTATAGAAAGCCATTCAAGAAAGTAGAAGCAATCAAATTGCTATCAGTAATCTCTCTGAACTGTGTATGGACCTTGAAAAGATCAAGGTAGGTATCCTATGCAGATGTATCCTTTTATCTTTTACTGTATTTTTACTACATCTTTTTTTTTCCTTACGTATGTCTAGATACACAAATACATGTGTGATAGTTGCCTACAGTATTCAATAGAGTAACATGCTGCATAGGTTAGTAGCCTGGGAGCAACACCCTCTACCATATATGGTATGTACTAGGCTGGACCATCTAAGTTTATGTATGTGCCCGCTGTGATTTCTCACAAGGATGAAATTGCCAGAGGATGCACATCAGAACATATCCCTGTTCTTAAGTAACATATGACTCTATGTTCTATAGAGAAAGATTTAAATCATCATCTTTCAAATGTATGTAGGTACAGTTTTGTTTAATAGAATTCAAATTCAATGTGTTAATGTGTATGTAGTTACTTTAAATTATTACCATCTTGCCGAGTGTGGTGGCTCATGCCTGCAATCCTAGCACTTTGGGAGGCTGAGGCAGGTGGATTGCCTGAGCTCACAGGTTCAAGAACAGCCTGGCAAGAGCAAAACCCCATCTCTAAAAATAGCCATGCATTTTGGCAGGCACCTGTAGACCCAGATACTCAGGAGGCTGAGGCAAGAGAATCGTTTGAGCCCAAGAGCTTGAGGTTACTGTGAGCTATGATGCTATAGAACTCTACTAAGGGCAACAAAGTGAGACTCTGTCTCAAAAAATAAAAAAAAATTATTAAATAACTGGGCATTGTGGCAGGTGCCTGTAGTCCCAGCTACTCAGGAGGCTGAAGCAAGAGAATTGCCTAAGCCAAAGAGTTTGAGGTTGCTGTGAGCTATGTCGCCACGGCACTCTACTGAGGACAATAAAGTGAGACTCTGTCTCTTCAAAAAAAAAAAAGAAGTATTACCATCTTACCAAACAATAGATATAAAAAAGTTTAAAAAATCTTGTGTCACATATTCTTCTTAGCAAAGTATCTCAAGATTGGAAGAAAAAGCATCCAAAGTACTCAGTCTTACTATGAAACCAATTTATAGCTTTCTTATGAAAACTATAACCCAATTATAGCCCAAGAATATGGGGAAAGGGGAGAGGGAGGGGAGAGACGGGGGAGGATTGGTGGAGGGAGGTTAATTGGGGGACCACACCTACAGTGCATCTTACAAGGATACATGTGAAATTTACTAAGTGTAGAATATAAATGTCTTAACACAATAACTAAGAAAATGCCATGAAGGCTATGTTAACCAGTTTGGTGAAAATATTTCAAATTGCATACAAAACCAGCATATTGTACCCCATGATTGCATTAATGTACGCAGCTATGATTTAATAAAAAAGTAATAATAAAAAATCTTGTGTTGTATAAAAGGTTTTCATCATAGAAGTGATTCTTACATTTGTATGTTTTACACAATCTCATACTTTTTGGAGATGTCCATTTTTCTAAATTCTTTTTTCTTTATTCCTGTCTGGGTTAATTCATAAACCTTTCCTTCAAGCTCTGAAATTCCTTCTTCTACTCAACCTAGTCTATTGTTAAAAGTTCCACTGCGTTTCGTCATTGCCTAAATTAATCTTTCATTTCCAGAAGTTCTGTTTGTTTGTTGTTGTTTTTGAAGTCTTTAGTTTATTAATTTTCTTGTGAAAAAGCCACACAATGACTGCAGAGTCCTTGCGTTTTTGGCTATTATCCAATCTCTAGCTCACTTTTTTGACAGCAAAAATCTTGGCCTTTGCTGTTCCCCTGACTTTCTTTATTCTGTTCTTTTGTTGCTCTCGCTACTTTCTTGGGGTCTTTTTCATCTCATTCAGGCCATGCCTTGCAAGTCTATGTTTGAGTTCATTTTTCTTTGCATAATCCAAGGAATTGTAAATCATGTCAAAGCCAGTTGTTTCACGTCCACCAAAGTGAATTCTGAATCCAAATACAAAGGTGATAGCAGGTGTGGTCGTGTACATTTTGTCTAGGTTTCCCCTAATTTCTGTCTTTGATACTGTTGCCTTCCCAGGGTGAAGAACATCAATGGCCATTTGTTTTTCCTCTGAAGTAGTTGGTTGGTCATAAATTTCCTGGTCTGGATAGTTACTATATCATTTATAATGGTGGGCAATCCTTAAGCAGCCAGGGAGGAAAAGAGTTGTTTGGGTTTTTTCTTTTTTCTTTTTGTTTGCTTGTTTGTTTGTTTTTGAGACAGAGTCTTACTATGTTGCCCTGGGTAGAGTGCCATGGCGTCACAGCTAACAGCAACCTCCAGCTCTTGGGGTTAAGTGGTTCTCTTGCCTCAGCCTCCCCAGTAGCTGGGACTACAGGCACCTGCCACAATGCCTGGCTATTTTTGTTGTTGTTGTTGTTGCAGTTGTCATTGTTGTTTAGCAGGCCGGGTTTGAACCCACCAAGCTCAGTGTATGTGGCCGGCACCATAACCACTGTGCCAGGCCCTTTTTGTGTGTGTGTGTGTGTGTGTGTGTTTCACTTAGTTTTTTTTTTTTATTGAATCATAGCTGTGTACAATAATTCAATCATGGGGTACAGTACAGTGTACGGGCTTCAGATACAATCAGAGATATTTTCATCAACCTGATTGCGATAACATTCAAGAGACTTTCTCATTACTTTGTGAGAACAATTTTGATCCGTATTTAGAAGTTTTCTCCTAACCCTTCAAATATGTATTGTTGCCAACTCTTAACAGTAGCTGTCTCCAATCATTTGGCATCGGGGCCAGTTTCATGGAAAACGGTATTTCCATAGATGGGGGGAAGTGGGGGAGTGAGTGTAGGGGTAGAGGGGTGGAGGGATTCCTGGGGGGATGGTCTCGGGATGATTCAAGTGCATTACGTTTATTGTGCACTTTATTTCTATTAAATAAATTATACACATTGTAATACATAATGACATAATTATACAACTCACCGTAATGCAGAATCAGTGGGAGTCCGCCTCAGCTTGACCTCAGACCATCAGGCATTAGATGATCATAAAAAGCGTGCAAAGTAGATCGGGTGCTTGTGTAGTTTGCAGAGGGCCTGCACTCCTGTGGGAGACTAAGGCCAGCCTCAGCGGCCAGGAGGCGGAGCTCAGCGGGTGGTGCCAGGATAGCAAGTGGCTGTAAATGCGGTTAAAGCTCCCCGCTCTCACCTGCTGCTCGCCTCCTGCCGTGCTGCCCAGTTCCTAGCAGGCCACAGACAGGTACTGGTCTGTGCCAGGGGTTTGGGGACTGAAGTCTTGCAGGACCCCTTCTCTGGAACTCAGGAGTCCTGAGTCAAAGAGAAAAATTCAATGGCTTTTAGTAAGAGGTCTCCTTTGGGACGCAGTGTGGGACAGGAGCCCTTGTTCTCACAGTGAGAGTCTTGCTCCCTTCGCGGTGAGAAGTGAGTCATGATATAGTCAGAGGTCCTTAATTTTACTTTGGTGTGAAGAGCAGCCCTCAGACCAACCTCCAGAAGCGTTTTTCTTTCACAAGCCAACTGTACGCAACTCAAGCAAGAGCTTTCCTAACCAGTGTGTTTGGGCAACTTTTGATAATGCATGAACTAAAAAATAGGTTTATTCCCTCCCCCGACTCCCTTCCTTTCCCCAGTGCTTTGGAGAGCTTATAAAAAGATTTCTGGAGATAACTTCCCTGATTAAGACTTCATTTTAATCAGAAATGATGTGAATGAGCCCAGCAGCTCCAAAACAGATGGATCCATGATTTGCTCTCTCTTCGTTTCAGTTAGGACTATCTGGGTATTACATGACAAATCTAGATTCAAATCAGCTTAAATGAAAACCCAAGCAGAATGTAAGGATTCTCATAGCTAAAGAATTCAGAAGTTAACTGCCTTCAGGTATTGCTGTATCCAGGTGCTGAAATGCTGCCACGAGGACTTGTGTTCTCTGCATCTCCTAGGTTCATTTGCTCCAGAAACTCCAGTTTCCTTCTCCCAGCTTTGCCATCCTAGTGGGGAGCAAGCCCCCTTTTCTGTTTGTACCAGATCAACCTGGGGTTGAGATTCATCTGAATGATGATTCTCAGGTGCTTCTCCTTAAGCCCATTTTCTGGGCCAAGGAGAAGTCTGCACAGACAGAGCAGGCCTGCCCCACAGATGAAGAGTTGGGAGGAGCAGCTTTTCCCAAGGGGATTCAGGCCCAGAAGGAATGACAGGTGCTGGGCAGGCAAGCCAAGGCAAGCAGATGTTCCTTCCACTTATGCTCGGTGTGTCTTCTGTAGCTCATGGGGCTGGTGTGTGGTGCCCCCTCTGTTCTGGAGGACTCATCACTGGAGCTCCATGCTCACCTGGGTACCACGTGGCTGGAGTGTAAAATACATATTTCTTGAGAATATTTCTTCCTAAAATTCCTATTGCTTTTGCTTTTTTTGTTTTTTGACACAACACGTAATTCATGTATAAATTCACAATCACGTTGAAGGGGAATGTGAGTTTCCCACTTTACCAAAAGGGGACCTGGGTTTGTAACAGTGGAGGTGGTCAATGGAGGGAGCTGTGGCCTTAGGGAACAGAGCTACCTTCCCTTAGGGTCTTGTGGAGATTGTCTCCCAGCCCCCACAGTTGAGGAAGAACAGTAAAAGGCCCTTGACAATATTTAAAATCTGCCAGGCAGCCTGAGTAACATCTTCAATAAAAAATTCACCTAGAGCTAAAAATCTCTGCCTTATTGAACTTATCTTTTCCATGGTAGGCATCTGTCCAAGCTGTAGATAATTGTGACTCTGGATGGCAGGACCATCCAGGAGCCTGGTCCAAGCCACCCACTCATGAGCACGGGGATCAAAATGGACTCAGAACATGACAATTGCTTCCAGATGCCTTAGAATTGTCTCCCACCCTTTCCCCTCTGCCACCCACAGGGCCTTGCACTGGCTTTTCCAAGTAATACGCTAGCTAGGAGGCCTTTCACTCACTATCTTATGTACCTATTGAATGTCTAACTTATCCTTAACAAATATTCCTGCCTGTTTACATGGCTAACTATAAGGAGCACCTGTCACCTTGTTAAAGAAGAAAAACATAACTGAAAAACCACCTGCATTCAGCAGGTGCCAATTCCTAGTCCAGAACAGAGCGTCTTCTGTGTGAAAAGCAAAGGCTCAAAACCGATGTGGAGCCTTCGAGAGCCACCTGGCTTCCAGTTCTCCACTCAGAGTCCACAGATGGTTGTGTGTGGGGTTGTTAGGGCACCACGGTGGGGTCTAATCCCATCAGACCTGGTTTTCCATGTTCCTTACACCACCCAGCTGGAGATGCAGCTGGGGCTGAATGACCCCTGAGCACCTGCACTGCAAGTGAGGGGTCTCTGTCCCTGGTCTGCTGATCTACTGGGTGGGGCAGGAGAATGGGAGCTCTGCAGAGCACTGCCAGTGCAAAGGGCCTGAATCGGGCTGAGCCTGTTCTGTTTGGGGAACTGTGACAACCAGTGGCACGAGCTCCTTAGTAGAGGGAAAGGCAGGCCAGGCCCTGCTGGGAACGTGAGCTGGTGCAGAGTCAGGATGTCCTAGGGCGAAGGGAAGGTCTTAAAGGATTTAGGGAGGGAAGTAACATTTAGGGATAATGTGTATCTTGGGAATCTCAGTAAACTCATAGCATGAATATTAATAAGACCTGTGCTCAGACAAATGGGACTGTTTCCTTCCCGTGTGATAAAATCATGTAAAAAGTACTCAACACTCATTTTTTGAAAGTTATTCAAAATGATAGACCTATTTCTCAAATTTGTGATAATTAAGCATTTTAAGGTTGACAGGGAGAAGAAAGGTTACTGAGTGGCATGAAGACGGTAGAGAGATTCAATTTAAAATCAAACCACCATTTTATATTATGCTTTCCAAAGTCATTTGACTGCTGTATGTCTTTCAGGAGCACAAATAGAAGATGATGATGAATACTTTGAACATTTCTTCCCTTAAATTATTTTATACGTTTTTAACATCAGAATTTTTATTGAAACTGAAATGTCCATGATTGAAGGACCTGTATATTTTATGAGGAGTCCTATATTTTGCAGAAATTACCAGAGAATATTGTGCTTTTCTCCTGAACAGCTGTTGGCAACTTCAAATAACTTTTTTTCCTTCTGATTTTAAAAGACTAGACCACTCTTGAAAATTTAAAAACATACCAACCACTAGACAAAAGAAAATGAAAACCACCTGTAATTCTCCCATCTATACGTTACCTCTGTGGGTTTCATCATTTGTTTCTTATTCAACTATTTTCTCTGAATATGGGCATAGGATGAGAATATAGTATCCATAGTGTTACGTTGTTTTCACTTGATACCATATAATGAGCATTTTTCCATACTATTGAAAATTTCACATACGCATATTAAGAAGTCATTCTTCAACATTCCCTTGTCTGGAAAATTCAATCCTTCTTCATTCTATATTACTCTTGGACATTTGTGTAGTTTCCAAGTTTTGCTATTATAATCTATTTTGCAATGGATACATTACTCTGTGAACTTGGTCTGCCTTTATGAATAGCTCCTTAAGATAATATCTCACATGTACAATGACTGCGCCAGGCAAGAAGTGCTTTTTTAAAGCTCTTGGTATTTCCACAAAATTGCTTTTGGAGACTTGGGGTCTGGTGACATCGTACTGGTGGGAGTTCTGAGCCTGTTACTGTGACCTCACAGGCGCAGAGTAGTATGTGTTCAAAGTGTTTGTGTCCGTCTGATTGATATACTTGGTTGTATTTTTAATTTGCAAAGCATTCATCGCTGGGAGCAGCTAGTCCTTGGTTTTACCTTCTCAGGAGCATTGGGACATGCCCTCAAGCCAGAGAGGTAATTTGTACACTGCCCTTGGGAACTGTGGTCAGGGATTCAGAGTGTAGACAGGAGCTGCCCTGTGGGGGAACCCAAAACTTGTTCCCTGATTGGGACGCTAAGGAATTGTTCTCTGGTTCTCAGATGCTCCGACTGTGCCTGGGTGACATGAGGTCAGTGGGCATGTCCCAGACATCCCAGAAGCGCACAGGACAGTCTCCTGCATTCAAGGTGCTATAGACAGAGGCCACATGCACCGTACATTGTGGCAGGGTCTCCCCTGGCACACCGTTTCGCTGGTGCCCTATCTTCTGACACCCCATGAGACCATCTTGGCACCAAGCCCTGCCACATGCTCTGCCCTAGAAGCCATTCCCAGAGCCTATTTCATGGCTCATTCAGAAGGAAGATTAAGAGGACTTTTCCATTTCCTGTATTAAATGATTTAATTCACAAGGAACCTGGTGAACACAAGTATCCCAACAGAGCCCGGTTCCTATATCGTTTCCAATTTACCATCCTGATGAAAACCACCCCGACCCCATCAAGCTCTGCATTGGACGCACCAGGAAAAGTCACACCTCAGCCCCAGTGGGACATCTGGGCCTCGGGGCTGGTGCTTAGGCGGGAGGGGGTGGGAGCTGTGAGTGTGTCTCACTCATTTCAGGAAACCGATGCATGAGGTGACACCTGCAAATGATGGGCAATTCTATAGAATACATCTGATAAATGTTTAA
>CAUYRH010077631.1:0-14596 GCA_963574655.1 Perodicticus potto
ACTCTGTCTCTACAAAAAAAAAAAAAAAAATTAAGAGTGTATAAAGTAAAAAAGTTACAGTAACTAAGGTTAATTTATTTTTTCTTTTATTTTTATTTTTAATTAAATCATAGCTGCATACATTAGTGCAATCAAGGGGTACAATGTGCTGGTTTCATATACAATCTGAAATGTTTTCATCAAATTGTTTAACATACCCTTCATGGCCTTTTCTTAGTTATTGTATGAAGACATTTGTATTCTGCATTTAGTAAGTTTCTCCTGCACCCTTCTAAGATGCACCGTAGGTGTGGCCCCACCAATTACCCTCCCTCCACCCAAACCTCCCCCCTCCCCTCCCTTCCCATATTCTTGTGCTATAGTTGGGTTATAACCTTCATATGAAACCTACAAATTAGCTTCATAGTAGGGCTGAGTACGTTGGATACTTTTTCTTCCATTCTTGAGATACTTTGCTAAGAAAAATATGTTCCAGCTCCATCCACGTAAACACAAAAGAGGTAAAGTCTCCATCTTTCTTTAAGGCTGCATAGTATTCCATGGTATATATGTACCACAATTTATTAATCCATTCGTGGGTCGATGGGCACTTGGGCTTCTTTCATGACTTAGCGATTATGAATTGGGCTGCAATGAACATTCTGGTACGAATGTCTTTGTTATAATGTGATTTTTGGTCTTCTGGGTATATACCTAGTAAAGGAATTATAGAATCGAATGGCAGGTCTATTTTTAGATCTCTAAGTGCTCTCCAAACATCCTTCCAAAAGGATGTATTAGTGTGCATCCTTCCAAAAGGAACATATTAGTGCATTCCCACCAGCATTGTAGAAGTGTTATCTTTTCTCCACATCCATGCCAACATCTCTAGTTTTGGGATTTTATCACATGGGCTAATTTTACTGGAGTTAGGTGATATCTCAAAGTAGTTTTGATTTGCATTTCCCTGATGATTAAGGATGGTGAGCATTTTTTCATATGTCTGTAGGTGGTGCGCCTGTCGTACACATTATTGTTAATTTTGAACTAACATCATTAGTAAATTCTCTTGCTTGTAATAACTTCTGAGGATTCCCCTAAGATTCCTAAGTATATATCACATGTAAATAAATATAAATTTACTTACATATTCCCATTATATTTGTTATTTCTTTCATTTGTCTAATTCTATTGACATATATATAATACATAATATTAAGTTTCCTTTATATTTTTATATATATCTTTATTTACATGGGATGATATATGTATAATTTATTCCTATTTTACTAAAATAAAATTTAGTCAACATGAATGTTGAATGTAGTCAAATGTTTCCCCATATCCTTTGAGATATTCATATATAATGTTTTCCTTTGACCTTTAAATAGTTGGGCATTTTATGATATCCTATTTTGAACCACCAGGATTGAAACCCAATTGGTTAGAATATTGTAGTATTTCAATACTCAGTTGAATTGTTTGCTAGTATTTTTATAAAGATTACACACTAATATTCAAAAGCAAAATGTATCTATATTTTTCTAGGTTTCTGGTCTGTACGCTTAGGATATTAATGTTTTGCTAAGTCTATGAAAATAATTGATATGTTTCCTTTTATCCCCATGCCCTGGGATAGTTAAAAGCATTGTAATTGTTTTTCTTTGAATGGTTGAAAGTGAATAGTTTGGATATTGGAGTTTACTACTAATAATAATTTAATTCATCTGTCAATCTTTTTCATTGCTAATAGACAAAATTTCTGTATTTATAGGAAGAAATTTAGTACCTGATATCTTTAAAAGAATTATCCATTTTATTCAGACTCTCAGATTTATTTTTATGGGGTAGAAGTTTTAAAAAAGGCTTTTTTCCAAAAAAAAAAAAAGAAATACTTTCTATTGCCCTTGATGATATTATTGGTTATACTTTAGGAAAATTAGAGTAAATATTAAAAAAGAGAAGAGTATATAGTCAAAGAAAGCGTGAAAATATCAAAGGAGAATCCACTGTATATAATTTGCTGGGTCATTAACGAGAGTAAATCATTATTGTCTGAAATTGATAAGCCAGACATTTTCCATGAACATTCCTACAGCTGTGCAGGGTAGCAGGAGGACTGAGAACAGACAAAAATGATCATGGTCACCTTAGGAAAGGAGGACGTTGGATGGGGGAAATTACTTTGGAAGAGTATAACACCTTCTATCGCAGCTGATTTTTTATTCCTACCATGTTCGTGATTTATAGCTGGACTAACATGTATAGCTATGATAATTATGAAATTTGTCTCCATATAACTGATATTTTAGGATTCTTTTTCCAGGAACAGCAAATGCACAGATGAAGGCTATTCTTTGCAATCTGAAAAAAATACCTAGATTATCTTGAAGACAATCTTTAAGCAAAGAAATCTGTGCACTGTCATTACAGCTTTCTAAAACAAATTGCTGTTACCCTTGAAAAGTTATTTTTCTCATTGGTATTTTGGTTTAATTAACTCACATTTATTCAAAGGATCTGAAAACATACCTGATGAAATTTATTGTACTGAGAGTGTAACTTTCCCTGTAAGCCTTTGGGTTATATGACACATGTCAGGTGAGTCTGCCTAGAGAAGGTGTCTCTTGAAGAACTAATACCATATTCCTTATGAAAAAACCAAAGCGATTCATTTAGCCCATTGATTTGCAAATCTGGCTAAGCATCAGACTCACCTGGCAGTGTATAACAACCAGAGACATAGTGGGTTGTTTGTATCTTAGTCTGTTTGTGCTGCCATAACAAATAATCCAGACTGGATAATAGTTCTGGAGGCTGCAAGCCTGAATCATTGTACACAGTTATGACTCAATAAAAAATAATTAAAAAAAAAATAGTTCTGGAGGCTGGAAAGTCCATGATTGAGAGGCCCCATCTTGTGCAGCCTTGTTTGCTGGGTGATAACCTGGTAGAAGTCATCACATGGTAAGAGGGAGGGAAAGCAAGAAAGGACTGAACTTGCTTTTTGTAACAAACTCACTTCTCTGATAATAAATCCACTTCTGAGATAAAGACATTAATCCATTAATGATGTCAAAATGGTCATGACCGAAATACCTCCCTTAAGCCCCACTCTCCAACACTGTCACATTGGAGATTCAGTTTCCAACACATGAACTTTGGGGGAGACATTTTGGTGGATCAGGATGGTGCAGAAGCCCAGGAATATCATTGCTAAAAAGTACTCTGAAAAGGGTAGTGCCTGTGGCTCAGTGAGTAAGGTGCAGGCCCCATATACCGAGAGTGGCAGGTTCAAACCCGGCCCTCGCCAAACTGCAACAAAAAATAGCTGGGCATTGTGGTGGGCACCTATGGTCCCAGCTACTCAGGAGGCTGAGGCAAGAGAATTACTGAA
Source organism: Perodicticus potto (assembly GCA_963574655.1). Lineage (NCBI taxonomy): Eukaryota > Metazoa > Chordata > Mammalia > Primates > Lorisidae > Perodicticus > Perodicticus potto. The sequence goes on from CAUYRH010077631.1 coordinate 3,377, forward strand.
GCCCAAGAGTTAGAGGTTACTGTGAGCTGTGATGCCATGGAGGGTGACAAAGTGAGACTTTGTCTAAAAAAAAACAAAAATAGTGCTCTGGAAAATTCTGAGGCATATTCAGGTTGGGAGCCATTAACTCTGCTGCTTTTGTTTCCTTATTCCTGGCCAATAAGAAATTCTGGGCCAAATTAAACCCTCCCTTTAATTAATATATGTTTTCCCTTTGGACTCTACTTTTTAAATTTCATTTAGATCTTTGCTGGTCCTGATTTTTAAAAAATACACAGAGAAATAAATGTATAAAATTCATTGCCTTTCTAATCAGGTGGTTTAGATGGAATTTATGTTTAGGCTACTTTTGAAAGCCGAGGAAATGTGCTCTGTGAAGGGCCATCACTACCTGAGAAGCAGGGACTTAGCAACTGACTTTATATGGCTCACCAGGACTGTCAAGAAGGACCATGCCATGCATATGGCAAGTTGCCTACATCCCCAAGTACGGAAGTCAGACAATGAGTTCCTTCACAAAAAAATAAGTATTTATGTTGTATGCTTTCAAAGAAGAAAACCCATGTTTCATAACATGGAAAGGAAAAAGGTTCTGGCCAGGCATGGAGGCTCATGCTTATAGTCCTAGCACTCTGGGAGGCTGAGTTTGAGACCAGTCTGAGCAAGACTGAGACTCCATCTCTACCAAAAATAGAAAAATTAGCCAGGCATTGGAGTGGGCACCTATAGTCTCCGCTACTATAGGCTAAGGCAGGAGAGTAACTTGAACCCAGGAGTTCGAGGTTGCTGTGAGCAAGGCTGACATCACGGCACTCTACCCAGGGGGGCAGAGTGAGACTCCATCTCAGAAAAAAGAAAAAGGAAAAGAAAACCAAAAGTTCTAAGAAGACTCTTAGTGAGAATCCCACTGGGAGTGCGGGAGAGAGCGCACTTAGCATCTTAGCATTTGCTAAAATGGTCCAAAAAGTGGAGAAAGTCATACCCTAAACTTTTCTGTGACACAAATAAGCTCTCTATGTGTTTGCTTTTGGTATTGTGGACAATTTTTAAAATGCAGATGATGAGACTTTACATGTCGGGAAGTTCTCACTTTAGTGAACTTTCCGAAGTGACGTAGCAAAAAATTAAGAGAGTAACTGGATAAAGTTCTGCCCCCCAAGGCTGGCCCTGGCTTCAGAATTCTTTTTCCCTTGATCTTCAAATATCAGCTCCTTCTAATTAGCATGTTTACAAGGTATAAGGGATAACAGAGCTGTTTATCAAGAATTCCCCTTGATGTAGGATTGTCTAACCCACAAGAGTCCCTGTTTCTATATTAAAAGGCATTGAAGGTAGGAGACAGGGTGGGGGAGGCTGGGACACTTTCAAGTGTTGAAAGGAGCTGTGTGGTAAGTTGACTGGGACAATGTGGACTATTCTGGAATCACTGATCTTCAACTGGACATCAGATGAAGGACATTGAATTTGAACGATGACCTAAGCCTTCTGCAGCCCATTAGTTACATGACCCCCAGGCAGGTGTCTACTGAAGTATGAAGAGAAAGTTAATCATGAAAAGTTTGTTGTATGCCTTGTTTGTGTTACAGCTTTAGCTGAGACAAAGTGAGTTTTGTGGAGTCTTGCCCTGTCTTCCCTAGTGCCTGGAATTGGATATTAAAGGAGAAAAACAAAGAGTTATTTGTCTTAAAGCTTAGAGTACTGAATAAAACAGAATGTGGGAGTGCAGTTAACCCTTTTTCTTGCGCTTCAAGATAGCTGCTATGCTTTATTTACATATACATACACCCTCCTAGAAAATATGTAATATTCATAATCACGTGTACAGGCAGATGTTGACATCATATAAATATATATGTGCGTGTATATATATATATATAGGAATATAGTTTTAAAAAACTACACAGCTCATGATTTGGCCACTTCAATGAGAAATGCTTTCTTTCTGTGAAGATCGAGGTAACTAGATCCATATGAAGAAACAAAAGCGACAACACCTCAAGCAAAATAGCATTTATTTCTCACTGACCGTAGTATGTATGTTGGGGTGGGAGCCCTTTCTCTGCTTAAACTTTATAATTACCAAAAGTAACAGTGGTGGAGGAATTCTGGAGATGTTTATGTCTTTGGGAATACTTCTTAAATTTCTAAGTTTTTGTAATTAAATAATAATCAGCATAAATTTTGAAACAGATTAAGTTCTTACTTCACTCCAAACCTCTCTTTCACCCCTACTCTTTTGTTATACATGCCCAAATAGGGAAATGCAACTCCAAGCACTTACTAATGTTTGGAATATTAGAAGCTAAGACATTCTAATAGAATTTAGATAAATCAAATATTATCTTACTCTCATCTCCGAGATCTGTGATGTTACAAGCAAGACCTATGTGAATAATAATCTATGGAGTTTTTTCATCCTCATTCAATCATGGGGACTGGCATTTTCAGAGGAAAAAAAAAGAATAAGCCAGGGAGGGGATAGTGAAGTGTATTCTTTCACACATCCATGAGCAGAAACAGCTTTCTACAAGAAAATGCAATGCAATCTTGTTGCCTCAAATTGCCCTAGGTGGAAGTCATCTTTTTCTCCCCAAGCAGAAATTTTTAGCCACTCATCAAGTGCAATAAATGATAGTCTTTCTGTCACTTCAATTTTTTTTCACTCCTCACTTGAAAACTGTAAAATTTGGACATTTCTTGGAATGTGCACTTTCTTCCCTCCCCACAAAATATTACCCTGCCCTGCATGCCATTTAACTATAAGATGATTATATTAAGTTTATATCTGAAGGCAAAATGTTGTAATTATTTTCCGTTGTCGAGAGCACTCCTTTAGTACTTTCTCCTATAGCACCTATAGCATCCTTTGTCCATGGGAGAGTGTCCAAGTGGTGATACTATGGGAATGATAGCTGAAACCTTCCTTTTTTGTTGTTGTTCTACATTTTCTGAATGAGGTCACACCCAGGGTTATGTGTAAGCTTCCACTACATTTTTCCTGCAGACTTCCGCAGTTTTTGCCAAAGCAGGTTGACTATTCTTCATCAAACCAGTAAGAGTGAGAATTAACTGACAGTCATCATGGTATATAGAAGTTCTAATTTACTTTACCTATGGCCATTAGCAAGGTCTTGACTCAGTGCTGACAGCCTCCATCTATTGCCCCCTTGCCCTGTGCCTAGTGTTGTACTCAAAGCTCTCATATTTTTCCATGTAATTTTTCAATGATGGAATGTCATTGAAAGTAAGGTGGTTGTCAGTATTTTATAGATGAGATATGGTGACTTTACTTAAATTTTGAGTGTGCCATTCTAGTCATAGCATACATGAAAAGATTATTAGGATTCCATTACTGCTCAAACAACCATCCACAACTTTAGTGACTCAAACTAATCCCCACTTATTGCTTGAACTTGTCAATCATACATCTGGCTGAAGATCCTCTAGGTTCTGTGTCAGCCAGAGCTGGTTTCTCACCTGGAGCTCAGGGTCTTCTTCCGAGTTTATTTAGATTGTTAGCAGAGTTCAGTTCACCTTGGCTGTAGGACTCATGGCAACTTGTTTCTTTAAGGCTAGCAGGAGAGTGTCCACTGCTGGTTCCTCATTCAGGTTCATCCAGGATAATCTCTGTTTTTAAGAACCCAAAGTCAACTTATTAAGTACCTTACTTACATCTGAAAAATCTCCTTTGCTTTGTAAAGTAACAATCACTTCAATGACATTCCATCAAATTTGCCAATCTCATGCACAATCAAGTTGAAGGCAATTTTAATGGGTTTGTGTGACAGGAGGCAAGAATCTTGGGCCTGTCTTGGAATGGTGCCTACCCAGAGTCTTGCCTTTTTTACCCATTGGCGATAATGTGAATATTTACTGGCAGAATTTCAAATCGTTTTATTAAAAATAAATATTTAATAGTATGTAAATAAATTTTGAAAAAAACAGAAATTTTTAGCTTTATTAAAAATGTTGTATCCATTTATTTCTTGGTATTTATTCATTTATGTTCATTTGTAACATTTTAAACTTTATGGATATTTTAATTATTAAAACTAATTTGGAAGGTATGAAATATATGAAAGATAAACTTTGGTTGTTTGATTTCTTTTTTCATTTTTTTTTTGAGTTATATTTGTTGGGAGAGACACCTCACCCTGGTCCCTCGATGCTTCTGCTCATCTTTGCTGAGGCAAATGATAAGGTATAGCTACCACTCCCCCGGGAGGTGGCTCTGTAGAGTGTCACATAACCAACTAAGTAGGTTAAAGTAACCTCAACATGAGTACTCAGCAACTGCTTACTCCTCAGGGATATTCACTAAGGCAATTGAGCATCTTTTCATATATTATTTGCCACTTGGACATTCTTCAAATCTATTAGAAAGAGGCAAACTCATGTATTTTAATAAATGGGCAAAAGGTTTGAACAGTCATGTGGAGTTATGTAAGAAAACTAACTTCACAGCATCAAATCCCAGCAATGTGGGTTCAATCAAAATGCAGATTGGGAGCTCCAGAATGTGACAGTGGCAATACCTACTGGAAGGTCAGTCTTCAGAGGAATTGTTGAGTTAATTGATGTGAAATATAGAAGAATATAGAGATGCTAGCTAACTTGAAGATGCATCACTTCATCTCCTCACATTGCTCTCAAAAAAAAGTTGTGATACTATCAAAAATTGGTTTTTCTTCTCTTGCAGTGGGATTTTAGTTACTTTTCCAAAATGTCACTTAAATATTTTTGCCTTTATGACAGTACTTTTCCCTGAGTAATAACTCCTTGGTGACTTTGGTGTCAGGGCAAGTATGTTTGCAGCAATTTATACAGATCACAATTTGAGGGACATAGCAAAGTCAACTACAAATGAAAAGTTCGCTTTTCAAACTTTGCATACATATATACAATCACCACGAAATCTATATCCCAATTACAGCACAAGAATATGGGGGAGGGAATACCCTTCTAAGATGGGTACAGGTGAAACTTACTAAATGTAGAATATAAATGTCTGAACACAATAACTAAGAAAATGCCATGAAAGCTATATAAACCAGTTCGATGAAAATATTTCAAACTGTATATTAAACCAGCACATTGTACCCCATGATTGCATTAATATATAGAGCTATGATTTAATAAAAAACCCCCAAAAATGATAAAAGACCTTGCACAGTTGTCCTCAACTCCAGTTACCCACTTGAGTCTGCTAGGGAGTTCATAAACAGCTAATGCCCACTCTGGTTTAATGAAAATCTCTGGGTGGGACCCAAGTATTGCTAGCTTGGGGAAAAAAACTCCTTAGGTAACCTCAACGTACAACTACTGCAGAGTTGGGAAGTCTTTTCTTGAAAAAGAAAACAAAGGAATTGGTCACAACACAGCTGCAGGAGCACAGGTGTACCCTCAGCTGTTGGAAGATACTGTGGCTGGCGTGAGACAAGAAGAGAGAGTTGTCCACTAGGCAAGGCCCCAGTGGCCATGAAAATCTTCGATTATATGCAAATATTCTTCCTTTCTGGTACGAAGATACTCCGTTTATCACTTAAGGAGGTTCACTGGCAATGCAGATGGTATGTAGATTATGCCTTGAAGATGTTTAAAATGGATTCAGTGTGATTGTTGCAGCAGGGAGCTTGGAAAACACCCCATCTTTGCTTTCTGGCTTTACTAACTTTCTGCCTTGACCAGGGTGATTCAAAGGACCATTCAGCATTAGCCCTAGGTTGGTCATATTCCTTCCACGGAGTGCAGGGTGCTGAAGGTAGTGACTACGCTCAGAAATACTACTTCTTAGAACCATGGACAGGAGGAAGTTTATTTTCTCTTTAATTAAAAAAATATACATTTCCAAGCCAACTATACTCCAGAGAATTGTCCTTGGGGGAAGTGAGAAGGTTTCTTTTGAATCTTCTGATGTCTGAACTCTTAAATGTGGCTTTGTTCTTTTTAAATGCCACATTCACAACCTCACAGTATAAGGACAGAGAACTCAGCTCTAGAAAGAGCAGCCAGTCTCTGGGACAGTGAGAGAGTCCAGATGAGAAAAAGAAGGGCATCTCTAACTTCGCTACTTTTTTATGACAGTTAAATATCTCCTGGTGCAGAAAACTGAGTAGTGATGCTGGGCAGCTCTCTGTCAAACAATAGTTCAGACAAAATGGGCTCGAAAGCTGGCATTGATCGGAGCCCACCTGGGCCTTCAGGCACAGCCACTAGTTCTGAGCGTGGAGCCGTCGGCATACAATTGTGCGGCATTCCTTCTTGTCTGTACATTCACCTGTAGCCTCAAAGGCGGATCCTGCTAAGTGGCCAAGAACGTGGGATTGCCCTGTCCCTACACAGCTGCTCCGAGGAGCGCCTGGACCTTCACATGGGGTTGTCTCTCTTGCATATCTCAGCATGATGACTTTCTTTGCCTTAGCTCTGCACTCGGGGTCCCTAGTGTTGGCATTGAATGCCAGAATTCTTAACAGTGGAGGGTCAAAGAGAAGGAACGACTCTGAAAGTCCGTTTTTCAAAACAGGAGATGGAAAAAGAGCAGGATGGGGGCCTTATAACTAAGAAAATGCCCCACGAACACGGGACTTTGGCAGCCTGGTGCTTTAGAAGACTTAGTTAGTCCTGCCTTGCCATACGCAGTTCAGACGAACTCGACCTGTTCTTTGAAATCCAGATCCTTCCAAAATGCAAGTGGGGAGAGTGAGGCTGCCAGGAACCTGGGAGACCTCCTGGGCACTGGACCATTCTCAGTTAAAAGACAAGGAGGGTGCGGGTGAGGGGAAGACAGAGTGCAGGTCAGAGGAGGGGGGCTCTCTCCCAGAGCTGGTGGCCCATGGGTCTGCAGGGGCTGAGTGGTCCAGCAGCACCTGGCATGGCTCTTGGTGCAGCCTGCCTGTGTGAGCAGGAGAAAAACGGGCTATGAGGAAGAGGGAGGGAGAAGAAGATCTGAAAGGGAAGGGCTCCAAGGCTCCCGCCATGTTCTCCCACCAAGTGATCTTGCTCATCATTGACTCTAAGGACCATCCTCGGTTTTGGCTTTCCTGCCCTTGATTTAGCTTTGAGTTCCTCTTCCCCCTCTTTTCTCATCTTTCTATACTTTTCTTTTGTCCCCTGTCCAGCCTGTTGAAGCTGACTTGTGAACTTCTGCACGCTGTTCTGGGTAAGGCGATGGGAGGTGACTTGGGTCGTGCTGCCGCTACACCTGTTAGAGAAGGAAGTATAAGAGCTGTGGTTCCTGAAGGATTCCCTGTCCGACATTCACCAGCTTGGTGGGTTTGCAAGTTTGGGATTGTCTTGGTGAAATAATGTTAACTGGACATCTCTCCTGCAGGATGTTCTTTAGATGTCAGGATGCAAAATAATCCTGAGAAACACGGAGGAGCAGCATTCAGAACACAGCATTTATCTGTCCTCTGTTCATCTATCTGCGTTCTGACCACGGAAGCTGTTCTCAATAGCATTTCTTTGAATTAGTGTTTTGTGGAAGACACTATGGGAAATGCTGATTTGGGAAATGCTGATTTGCAAAATGCTGGCAGCCAAATAAGGAAGAAAGAATATATATATTCACCAACAACCAAAATGAACATCGAGGAGGCAGTGAAATGGAAACAGAGACGTTCTGGATGTCAGACAGACTGGGCCTGGAACTTTGAGTTTGTCATTTTAGTGATGTTGGGGAATTTGCTTTCGCCTTCCCACACTCAGGTTATTTGGGTTTGAATAAAGATGATTTTTGTCTCTTTAGTTTTTGTGAAGAGGAAATGAGAAGGTAAAGTATTTAGACAGTTTAAGTTACATACAGACCACATGATAAATGATCAGGATTATTCCAATTACGACTGTGAACTCATAAGGTCAAAGCACGAAGTAATGTATGTGAAAATTCAAAGCACACCACAAGCATCAGACAAATACTATCAGAACTAATTGCATACGTGATGTGGGTTATGGTGTGGTGTGTACAGTTCTCTTTTCCCACAGGATTTAAATCATGTTATTTGTGTTATTTAATAAATAGAATGTGAAGATGGGAAAGGCTTAAAGATCATCTAAGATAAACTTTTTGTGTAATAGGTGACACAACTGAGTCCCAATACGATTAGGGGACTTTCCCATGGCCCCAAAGCTGGTTAGTGGCTGAACAGAGATCATCAAGATTCTTCTTCTTTACCTATACCCTAAAAACCACAACCTTGGGAAGTTAGGCGGGAAAATAATTTTTGGCTCTTAATAATATTGAAGGCAAAATGGGGTTCTATGGGTTTTAGTGAGACATCTGTAACATTACCCAGTTAGATAATGGCTACAATTCTCTCTCTTTCTACACTAAAGCCCTGGAGGTAGCACATCTCTCTGAGTCACCCTTTGTGTGGCTTGCCCTGTGTGTGCTCCACACTATCCACCTCGGAATCCTACCTCTCGGACTCAAGATGATGCTACGAAACTGACATGTAGTTATTAACCTCATTCTATCTTTCTGCACTTTGCACTGCGTGACTTTGTTGAGCATTTTTAATCCCATGACTGTCTGCTTTTTGTTCAACTATGAGTGCATCTGTTTGTCTCATGTTGCTCCTAAGATTATGGTGACTCAAGGAAAGGAAAAAGCCAGGCAAGATACTAATATTGTTTTCAGTGCCAGCTGTCTATCAGGAATCAAATTAGATGCTCCCATATAGTCATTCCATTTAATTTCCACATCAACTCTCAAACCAATGGGGAGAATGAGCCTTAAAGGATGAGCTGATTTGACCCATGCATATAGCAGAGTCAGTATTTGAACCTAGGTTTGTCTGCTTTTAAAGTCCACACTCTCAGCACCACCCTGTCTGTTCCACAAGCCCTCCTTAGCACAATGCACGCCATAGGTGCTCAACAGATGCTTGCAGAGATGATGACAAAAGTGCTTTCTTTACCAACTGGAGAATACTGACTTGCCACTTTCAAAGTTACTCCCTGGTCACTCTCAAAGTTAATTTAAAAACCCATGGTCAACTTACCCTAAACCTGTAGGAAATGAATTGAGTCTAAAAGATGAGGCATAACATGTGATCGTGAAAGCACAAGAATATTGTACTAAGTTCACATAAATACTGGCTAAGTTTTTCTCGTGCAGAGCAAAGTGGCAGCCAGCACGTTTTGGGCATTTCAAATTGCCACTGAGCCCTGCATCTAACGACGTGTATGCAAAACTCTGCTGGGCAGCAGGCTGCTGGCTGTAGGCTTTTTACCAAGCTTGCTGAAGACAGCCCATAGTCTGCCTCTGTCGTGATCAGAGTGGTTCTGTTTTCTTTGAGAAGAAGTCTTATGTTCAGATGCTGCAAGAATCTCCTCCACCCCCTGAGTCTGGCACTCTCACCATCTATCACTACTTGACATGAGCTTCCATAGCCAGTGGTGTGAACATGCTGCCTGCTTTGTTAAACCCTTTTCTACATGATTTGACTAATCTACAGAGCAGTACCCAGGAATGGTAAATCTAGACAATGACAAAGAAGCATCGCAGTGTATAAGTACATTCTTGGTAAACTAATTTTTCCCCTGCCACTCTCAAAGCAATATAAACTTTGTTGTTCCTCCTGGATCTCAAATGCATGTAATAAATTCTTTGAAATGTCAGTAATGTTGAACTGAGGTTTTTTTTTTTTTTTTTAAAGGAGATTTTCTTTCTTTCATAAAAGCAAAAATTGTCCCTTGCAGAGCGTATGGGTAAATGTGTGTTTTGTTTATTTTCTTCAGTGCTTAATACTGTTGGGCAAAGGGATTCTCACTTCCTACCCGACCCCAGCTGCATGAATGAATCACGAATGAAGCCCTCAGTTTTCTGGACGGTTATATCAGCAGACATAATTTCATACTCTTTTGTATTTTTAGGTTAATCAACATTTGCTTAACAAATTTATGACATACAAAGCATTTTTAGCAGTATGTTATATTTAATTTTCACAATAACTCTCTCTGAGTTTGGATGGATTTTCTTATCCAATATAATAAAGTTTTCTTTGGCTCTTCAGTCCAAGAGGAAGCCTTGCCCATCCCATGTGGACTCTTAACAGTTTTCAAAAGGTCCTCATGGCTTAGATTGCTCAGGAAGAATGTTGCCTATATCGTGATAGTTCTGCCATTTTCACCAAACTTACTTAACTTCATAAAACCATAAATTAATTCAGTGAAAAATGTCGACCAAAGGGTTATTTGATTGTCATAACATCTCAATTCAATATAAAAGGATTGTTTTATTAGTTCTGTGCAAGTGGAAAGGTGGATTTCTACCCACCCCTTGCTCCAATTCCTTAACCAACATGCCTTTGTTTTTCTTCAAATATTTGATGCAATATTCCAATTCAACTGGAAAGTGAAATCCAAGGTCTGGCTGAAATTTACAGTGGACAGAATGCCATTGACTTTGGAGAATGTTTGTGCTAAATCATTTACACAGCTAGTAGCTAAGATGGGAGTGAGGCAGGTGAGGTGACTGAGGCACTCACCTGAACCACCAAATTTAAGGGTGTGTCCAAAACACAGCCATCAATCCAATATTAAAAAAATAAAAACCAACAATTTGTGATTAGTAAAATGTTGGTATTACTGAGTTTTCTTTTGCCTTGGACTCAATACGGCTCAATACTGTTACTGATCCTATGTTTAAAAACTTGAAATTGTATTGATGATGGGCTTTTGGTATTCATTTGTATTTTTAAAAATATTACATAAAAACGTTATTTATCTTGATTGCTGAAGTTTTGGGTGTGCCCTTAAATTCTGCATATGAGATGAGAGCTTCATAGCCTCACATGGTCTGGCTAGGAGAATCCTATACAGTGATTCTACCCTGTGTAGGTACAACAATGCCTGGATCTTGTTATAATTTACAGTGACCACACAAAGGGGTAACAGGAATTTGCCTACAAAGTTCACCCACCATTACGTGGTTTTAGGGGGTTGCAACATAAAACTCCAACTAGAACTGAAGGAGTTCTAGAAAGTATTTAATTTTACCCTTTCCCTTTATAGATGAAAAAACTTAGACCCACAGAGGTTTGACTAACTTTGTGGGAAATTGATCAAGACTAATTTCTGGGGGGAAGGGGCACCTGGTTCAGGACACTGAGCCTTTTCTCTAGGGCAAATGATTGGGAACTGTTTGCTTTAAAGAGTATAAAAGTCTACTTTTAGTAATAAAAGTAGAATATAAATGTCTTCATATAGTGATTTAAA
>CAUYRH010077634.1:0-43485 GCA_963574655.1 Perodicticus potto
TACATGCTGCAAGAGATGAGGCTAACCATAGGTGCAGGACAGCACTGAGCACTTTTCACAGAGTCCTTTTATTGAGAAGATACATAATGGGCAGAAAAATTACTAAGCAAAGACATGCAGGGACTGTGTACTCAGGGACCATGTGTTTTAGGGGCTATGTGCTCATGAAAATTATCTCATATGGATAAACAAAAAATGGTAAAAAGGTATGTATTCAAATAATTTCCAAAAAGACTACATGCAATTTCCTTCATTAATACTTCAAGGCACTGCCATAAAATGCTCAATGCTTAACAGGACCCATCTTTGCTCCTCCGGGATTACTGAGTTACTTGGTGGCTTGCCTTCCAAGTCACAAGAGATTTCATTGCTTGCCAGGAAATTGTCTTGTTCTCAGCAATTCCTCAGATAAGTTCTGAAATTGGTTGACTGTTATAGCAGGCATGATGTTCAATCCTCTATACCTAACAATTTTTAGGACACATGAGAGCTATCTGATTTATCTTAATGATTTTATAGTTTTCCCTTTTGGGGATATTAAGGCTGTTGCCAATTGCTTTATTAGGAAAGGGCACTGGGAGTCCCTTAAAAAGCATTAATAATGAACATCCTAACCTGATGCAGTATTTTAACAAATATTTAATGAATACTTAATGTTCAGGGGGGCAGGTGGAAACTTTGGGTATAAGGGCAAGATAAAAATTAAAAATAAGAGCTTAATTCTCTCTTTTGAAATTGAGGTAATATATTTTTCTCCCTTTCTTTCAGAATTTTTTTCTTTGTCCTTTTGAAATATCTTTAAATCTTTTTACAGGCTAAACAAACCTCTTTTCAGTCTCATACCTAAGGGTCATATCTTCAAGGACCTGGCAGCTATCTCTGAAGTTTAACTGTAGAAGGACATTTTTTTGGAGCTATCTCTGAAGTGTAACTGTAGAAGGACAAAATTTTTTCCTCTATCCTCTTATGTTTTGTAACTGGGATCTGTAAATTAAACTGACAAAAGACAGATTAATAGGAGAAAGGCATACAATTTTTTCTGATGTTAAATTAATATTTTTATGTGCATGGGGCTTGACAGGAAATCCTAACTCCAAAGTAGTGGTAGGGGTCTTTGGGGGGTGATTAGGTCATGAGAGTGGAGCCCTCTTAGATGGGAACCATGCCCTTCTAAGAAGAGACACATCACAGAATTCAGGAAAACACTTGACTTATATTTACAAGTATATCATACAGGATATTACAAAGGAACAGCCTCATAGTTCATAAGGCAAGGTCCAGAAGGATTCCCAGAGCAGGAACTTCTATCCCTATGGATCTGGGGCACTTCAATGTGTTCATCAACCCAGAAACTCATTGAATCTTTTTGTTTAAGGTTCTTTGTACAGTATAACCTCTAGTCCCCTCTCCCCTTCTGGATTGCAGCAGGGTGTAGTGTGAAAAGTTCCAACCCTCTTATCACTTGTTCTTTCTGTAACCAGCCCCCTCCTGAGACTATCTAGGGTCTCTTCTCCAGTCACCTCAGTAGCTTAGATCCTGGTGTGATGGGAAGAGGTGCCTCATGAATAACAAAAGACACTCCTATCTCTCAGGAAATTCTGAGAGTTTCAGAAAAGCTCTGTGTCTGGGGACAGAAACCAAATCTTTTTATTAAACTATGTCACCCAAAAGACCGCTAAGATAGTTAATAGAAGAGAGAGTTTTATTGGTGATATAGATGGGCTCAAAGATTCTTTGATTTATAATTGGTTCAAGAAATAAAGCTTTGTCTAAAGCAGTGGTTCTCAGTCTTCCTAATTGCCCCGTTGTTACAAATGGAACAAAGGGGGTCGCAACCCACGTTGGTCTAAAGGCTTAGAATGTTTTAAATTAAAGAAAGGAAGTCTGTTAATCACAAACATTCTGCAATATACTAACTCAAGTGATCTGCTGAGCAGATTGATGACATGCAGGTGATTTAAACATTGTTGGGCCCAAGGCCCAAACTAAAGCATGGCTTTACAGTCTGTTAATAATTTAGTATCTTATTGTCACAAAAAGTCAGTCTGATGATCTATTTTAACATTAAAGCTAGTCAGTTGTGTCTAAACTCTAAATTCTACACTAGGCAAGTCTGACCTCCCTTCCCTTCATGGCTAGGAATGCAGTTTTAAGGTTTTTCTAGGGTCCTCTTGGCCAAGAAGGGGTGCATTCAGTTAGCAAGGGGGCTAAGAATTTTATTTGAAGTTATCTTGCACCTAACTCAGTCCAGATAGCACAAAAGACCCATGACTGTTACATCCCCAATGCAGAATGTTAAATATACATTTTCCAGAAGGAATGCCACCCCAACTAATCAGATTACAGAATCAGAATTATATTCTAGCTTTAAACTTCCCAAACCTTATCTACATAAATGAGTCCCAAACTTTCCCACTTTGGAGCACTGACTTCCATCCTCAAACTTCATGCTTAAATAAACTCTACTTTTACTATATTTCCTGGATCTGCTTACTTGAGGCTTTTTTTTTTTTTTTTTTTTTTTTTTTAGAGACAGGGTCTTATTTTGTCGCCCTCGGAAGAGGGCGGAATAACAACACAGGTTTGAACTACAGGGCTTCACTATACTAGAATATTCTTCCACCTCTACCATACCTGAGACAGCAAGACCAAGTCCTCCTCTTCCTCCTCCTCCTCTTCAGCCTCCTCAAGGTGATGATGAGGTGGAGGAACACCTTTATGATGATCCACTTCCACTTAATACTATATTTTCTCTTCCTTACAATTTTCTTTATACCATTGTCTTTTCTCTAGCTTACTTTATTGTAACAGTAGTTACACAAAAGATGTGTTTATGAACTGTTTATGTTATCCACTAGGATTCCAGCCAACAGTAAGCTATTAGTCATATGAACTAAAATAAAATGTTAAGCTCCTTAGCTGACCCCGCCTTGGCAAAGGGGAACTGCCCCTCCAAAACACAAAAAAACCTTAAAACTAAATTGTCCAGCCCTCCAATGGTCTGAGGGACAGTGAATTGGCCCCCAGTTAAAAAAGTTTGAGGACGACTATAAAACATTCCAAGCCTTTAGACAAAGCTTCATTTCTTTAACCAAATGCAAATCAAAGAATCTTTATAAACCTATATCCAACCTGTAATCCCCTACATCGAGATGTTCTTCTGCCTTTTGGGGCCAATCAATGTACACTTTCCATGTATTGATTTGCAACTTTATGTGTAATTCCTGCTTCCTAAAATGTATAAAACCAAACTGTAACCCAACCACGGTGAGACCACTTGCTCAAGGCTTCTTGGGCGTGGTTCTCTGGGCTGTGGTTGCACATATTTGGCTCAGAATAAACCTCTTCAAATTATTTTACAGTTTAAGTTCTTTTCCAGGGATACTTATTAAGTTTGGGGGGAATTATATAATAGTACTTATATAACAATTACATGTGAGGGGGGCTGGCATCCCTAACTCACACATTGTTGAGGGGTCACCTGTACAAATGGACAATGGCCAGATAATCTATAAAAACAGAAATCCAGGCTCGGCACCCGTAGCACAGTGGTTAAGGCGCCAGCAACATACATGGGGGCTGGGGGGTTCAAACCCGGCCCGGACCTGCCAAACCACGACAACTGCAACAAAAAATATCCAGGCATTGTGGCAGGTGCCTGTAGTCCCAGCTACTTGGGAGGCTAAGGCAAGAGAATCACTTAAGCCTAAGAATTTGAGGTTGCTGTAAGCTGTGACACCACAGCACTCTACCGAGGGTGAAATAGTGAGACTCTGTCTCAAAAACAACAAAACAAAACAAAACCCCAGAATTCCAGACAGCAGCAACAGTCTGCTATAAGGCAAACTTGTAGGAAGTCAGAACATACTCTCTAGCAATAACCCAGGAAGCCAAATAATAACCCCTGGAACAATAGGTCCTGAATGGCCACAACTTGATTAATAACTGGCCATTTTCTGAATCTTAGCTCCTGCTTCCAACTTAGGATCAACCAGAGACATGCAAATATGCCCCTCTAACCAATCCCATGAGATGCCCTATTTCTAATGAGGTGCCCCAGCTTCCTGAAGCCGAAGCCCACGCTCTTCATCGGGGCTCACATGGAACCTTCCCTTCTTAATACTAAAAGGTTTCCCCAGGCTGGGCTCAGCAGCTCACACCTGTAACCCTAACACTGGGAGGTTGAGGCAGGTGGATTGCCTGAGCTCAGGAGTTAGAGACCAGCTTCAGTCAGAGCAAGACCTCTAAAAAAATAGCCGGGCATTAAAAGCTGTGGCTGGCGCCTCTAGTCCCAGCTACTTGGGAAGCTGAGGCAAGATTGCTTGAGCCCAAGAGTTTCAGGTTGCTGTGAGCTATGACACTTCGACACTATACCGAGGGTGACAAAGTGAAACTCTGTCTCAAAAAAATAAAAATAAAAAGCTTTCCCACTTTGCCTTGGAGACTTTGCCAAAAGCAAGTGATGGTGTCTGATGCCCTTGGTCCCTATGAGCTCTCAGTAAATAGCCTTTGCCTGTTCTCACCTGCTGGTCTTTATTTATTTCCACACTGGAAAGAGACTAGGGCTAGTTTTGGAAGAAGCTGCCTCTGGGCAGGTGGATATTCTAACCTGCTTGGTCAATTTGCTCTTATGCAAAATATAACAATCTTTATTCACTATACATTCTTCCCCTCACAGCTTCCAAAACTTGTCACCACCACCTTCCAGAGACCTCAAGCTCCCAGATCTCTCTGGTAGCTTCTTTGTCCTTTCCTTGAGTCCCATGTTTCCTAAGAATCCCATGTAAATGGTTTTTCTCTTGTTAATCTGCCTTATGTTAATATAATTTGTAGCCCATATAAAGGTAGAGAAACACCAGTTTGTCCTCCCTGATAGCAGAAAGATGAGGGAAAAAATTAAGAAAAATAAAAGATAAACTATACTAAGTGTTAAAATACCTCATCACTTTGTTAGAATCCTGATTCAAACAACCCATTTTATTTATTGTTGTTATTATTATTATTAGGGTCTTGCTCTATCTCCCAGGCTGGAATGCCGTAGTGCATTTATAGCTCACTGCAACTTGAACTCCTGGGCTTAAGCAAACTTTCCACCTTAGATTCCTGAGCTGGGACTACAGGTGCACACCACCATAACCAGGCAATTTTTCTATTTTTAGTGGAAACACAGTGTTGCTTTTGTTCAGGTTGGTCTCAAATTGAGCTCAAGGGATCCTGCCTCCAAGGTCTCCCAGAGTGTTAGAATTACAGGTGTGAGTCATGACGATGGCCTTCAGTGAATACTTTTGAGGTAATCCGTGAAATCTGAATACGGACCAAAGGCCAAATTAAGTTTATAGAGGTGAAAGGGCTGTTGTCCAGGGTTTGAAAAAAAAAAAAAAACTTAAGCCAAAACAAAACAACAGGGCATTTTTTTTTTTTTTTTGAGACAGAGCCTCAAGCTGTCACCCTGGATAGAGTGCTGTAGCATCACAGCTCACAGCAACCTCCAACTCCTGGGCTCAAGCGATTCTCCTGCCTCCGCCTCCCAAGTAGCTGGGACTACAGGTGCCCGCCACAACGCCCGGCCATTTTTTGGTTGCAGCCGTCATTGTTGTTTTGGCAGGCCCAGGCTGGATTCGAACCCGCCAGCTCAGGTGTACGTGGCTGGCGCCTTAGCCTGCTGAGCCACAGGCGCTGAGCCAACACAACAGGGCATTGACAAATACAGCGAAATATTGATTTGGGTAGCTTACAAATGAAATTAAATATTTTTTTTCCTAATCCTTGATTCTATATTCTACATTGAAGGAAACCCTCAGCGTAGAATTCCTTCACTGATGTAAACTACAGACGTGGGTAATAAACTGGAATTAGCACAAATCCAGTCTGTGTGAGCACTCTCAACCCTCACTTTCCAGTGCACAGACCCAGTCCTTGTGATTGCCAGCAAGGAGAGACCTCGGAAGAAACAATACCTCAGCCCAGGAGCCCAGGGAAAGTCAACCGTATACACAGCCGTCTACATCCGTGGCCAGCTGTCTACATCTGCACGCTTTAGAAATGGCTGAACTCTGCCGCTGCTGCCGGTTCTCCGCGTGCCCGGAGCCTCGGTGTCCCCATCTGTCCGCTCCCTACCCGTTACCCTTAGCACTCGCAGCGACTAGCCTGGGCCGGGTCAGGATTGGGGTGTCGGCATATTGGCCAAAACTACCCTGGGCGCTGGCAAGAACCCCCTCCTCCGCCCCAGGGTACCGGACCTTCCCTGCGCCCCAGAACCTGGTCCACCCCCAGCGTGGGACGCTATCTAGACGCTAACTCCCCGCTGACTACGCGGAGGAGGCTAGCAGCGCGCCCCCTTTGCATTTCCTCCCAAGGGGGAGCCAGCCTCCGGTGGCACCTCCCACCCCACTAGCTGTGGCAGTCTTCACCAGCCCGCCCCCACTCCTCTCCATATGCTGACCACCCCTCTACCCAGACACCCCCATACCACTTAGATCCTACCCCCTTTCCTCCCTCCTCCCCTTCTGAAAACTTATCCCTGACCTGCAAACTCCTCTTCATGCTCCCAGCTCAAGCCAATCTAGTCCCCGCCCCTTCCAACACTCGGCTCGCCAGCCCCGGGCATCCCCAACCCCAGTGGAGCGGCTCCTGTCCCCAGATCCCCCACGATATTCGCCTCTGTTCCCCTGAAAGCCCCGCCCTACGCCAACGAAGCTCCTCACCTCTGCTCCTCACTCTTGCCCTCTTCGCTGGACAGCAGGTAACCTCCTTACCCCTAGTAAATGTTCCTGCCGCCTGCTGCCTTCCCCACCCCCACCAGCCAAACCCCCTACTTCACTAGAGAGGCACCGCCCCCTGCCCCGCCCAGCAGGCTACACTCCTCCTCCCACCCCTACCCTCCCCCACTGACGCCACAAAGCCCCCAGCCTCCACTCCCGCCCGCGGCCGGGCGGTGGCGCCTCGGGCACCGCAGGGCAGACCCGGCCGGTGCCGGCTTCCTCCGCCAACGCCCGGCCGGCCTTGGACAGGGGCAGCGTGGGAACTGCAGACCCGACTGACCACGAGTCCCCTGGACGAGCCCCGCATCCACAGAAGGATATTCGGGGCGTTAGCTGCCCAGAGCCCAGAGGACGCAGGCCCTGTCTCTGCTCTGTCCTGGAGGGCAACGGTGCGCTCCTGGGGTTCCCCAGGGCCAAGGACAGGGCAGGCACCAAGTGGGCGGGATGTGGCAGCTTTGAGAGTAACACGAGGCAGAGTTCGGTACATCTAGGAAATCCCTAGACGCCGGCGCTTGAGGGGATTACAGAATGAGAGAGGGCAAAGGTCATTCTAGGAGTTTAGACACATTTTCAAATCTCCCCTCTAACTCGGAGGGTCCCCTTAGTATCCCTGAGAAGTAGACAGGTGAACGCGGTGCGCCTCCAGTTTGTGAAGGTGTCAGGAGTGTTCAGATTCAGAGGGTGCTTGTCTATGTATATACCTATATGCACGTGCACACCTGTTTATGTGTGTGTACATCTATGCCTGTGTCCTATTTGTATGTGTGCATCTGTGCATAGCGTGTAATCATGGGTGTGCACATGTGATTGTGTGTTCATACATGCATATGCACATATGCATGGGTATATTTGTGTGCATTTGTCTGTGCACGCGTGTACTGTGCGTGTGAGTGCATTGCACACACAGACATTTGTCTTTTCTACTCTGAACAATCACTCCCTGATGAAAGAATGCTTTTTTCCTCTGACAATTTCCTTTTCCTTTGGTGTATGGAGAGGTTTTATTAATTATTCTGCCATTTGTTAGACGGCTCTTTATTCAAGCCTTGGGGTGTTGCACTAGGGGAGAGACCCAGATAATCTTCTATCCTAGCTGGCGGTGGCAGCAGCAACGTAGGCCCATCAATGGGTGAAGAGGGACAGAGACTCCTAGGAGAGGGGGTTCTCCCTAAACTGACCAAACAGGCTTTTACAGAAAGGCAAGGCAAGCACTTAGACCTCAACCATGGCAGACAGGAGTTGAGCAGATATCCAGTCTGCTTAGCAGGGCACTGCAAAGCAGGGCTGAAGAACTGGGGTGGAAGGGCCTGAGAACAGTGTCCGGGGAGAGTCTTTGCAGTTTTTGGGAAGGCTTTTTGTCTCCTCGATGACAGCTATGATCCTCTAACTGGACCCTATTTTTAGTCCCCAATTGTAAAGGCAGGTCTTAGAAAAAGTGTTCATACTATGTGGGTGGCTTGCATGAGCCTGAGCATGGTGGGGGTGGGTGTTCATGGCTCATAAGGTCTGGTGTCTCCTTAGGAGCCATGGACGCTGTGGAACTTGCCAGGAAACTGAAGGAGGAAGCCACATGCTCCATCTGCCTGGACTACTTCACCGATCCTGTGATGACCTCCTGTGGACACAACTTCTGCCGAGAGTGTATCCAGCTGAGCTGGGAGAAGGCCAAGGGCAAGAAGGGGCGCAGGAGAAGGAAGGGCACCTTCTCTTGCCCCGAGTGCAGGGAGACTTCCCCCCACAGGAACCTGCGGCCCAACCGGTTGCTGACTAAGGTGGCCGAGATGGCACGGCAGCACCCTGGCCTGCAGAAACGGGACTTGTGCTCACTGCACCAGGAGCCCCTCAAGCTCTTCTGTGAGGAGGACGAGAGCCCCATCTGTGTGGTCTGCAGGGAGGCCAAGGAGCACCGCCTGCACAGGGCGTTGCCCTTGGATGAGGCTGTGCAGGGGTACAAGGTGGGTCACATCAGAGGCCGGGCAGTGGGTGTCCAGGAGGACAAGAGAAGCCTAGATTTTATGGCTTAGGTAACTCAGGGGGAGCAAATCTTATCTCTCCCTTTTTAGGGTTTTTAGGCTAGCTTTGAGAATTAAACTGATTTAAGACAAATGACTAGGAAAAGAGCATCTGAACTTATTTAATACAAGTTTTAAATGACTCAGGAACCCTTACCAAGGAACTAACGACCTAAAGAAGCATGATGGAGTCACTAATCGCGTGAGGAAGTAAACAAGAGATACACAGATTGCTATAGCTTTTGACTTCCTGCCTTTAGTTTTAAAAACATCACTTTCTGGGGCAGTGCCTGTGGCTCATCTAGTAGGGTGCCGGCCCATATACCGAAGGTGGCGGGTTCAAACCCGGACTCGGCAGAACTGCAAAACAGAAAAATAGCTGGGCGTTGTGGCGGGCGCTTGTAGTTCCAGCTACTCGGGAGGCTGAGGCAAGAGAATCGCCTAAGCCCAGGAGTTGGCGGTTGCTGTGAGCTGTGTGACGCCACGGCACTCTACCGAGGGCGATAAAGTGAGACTCTGTCTCTAAAAAAAAAAAATCACTTTCTCTTAATATAGGGAGGACATCCTCTACCTGTTAGGTGTTCTCCCACATCCTACTTTTAGGTAGAGAAAGGCAAAGGTTGGGGAGATTCTTGTATCTGTTCTTTAATTGCTTTTAGCTGAAAATAATCTCAAGTGATGTCTTCTGGTCACTCACCTCTCCTTAAGAGGATCTCTGGGGTGGATGCAGCTTCAGTGAGCACAATCTGGATCCTGGGTGAGAGATGTGGACACTGCTGACCCCAAATCCTGTGGGGTTTTTTTGCATCCCACAGTTGAAGTTGGAGAAGGACATGGAATCCCTTCGGGAGGAGATGTCCAAAACAGGGAAGCTGCAGGCCAAGGAGGAGCAGATCTTAGCTGAGTGGCAGGTGGGTACCTGGGGCTATTGGGGTCCAGAAAGTTCAGGACTGGCCTGGGCAACATAGAGAGACCCCCTGTCTTTACAAAAAATAGAAAAATTAAATGGGTGTGATGGTGCTCACCTATAGTCCCAGCTACTTGGGAGGCTGAGGTATGACCTCACGCTAGGCTTCAGTTTGGGTGACAGAGTGAGACCCTGTTTCAAGGAAGAAGAGAGAGAGAACAGAAAGAAGCAAAGAAAGAAATAAAAAGGGGAGGGATATAGAAAGAGCACTTAGTAGAGGATATTGGCTATTTAGGCAGGAAAGGGCTGAAGAAAGCAGAAACAGAAACCAAGAAGAGAATTTTGTTTCAGAGTGACTTTCCTTGTAGGATTAATACAGAGGGGACTTTCATACTGTGTCTTCTAAGGTAAACTGAAACCCTTTGATTGGTTGCTGGGAATCCTCCTACTTTTTTATAGGGCTTTAATTTTTTTTTAATGGATTTTTGGATGTATGGAGGTGTCTCTTTGGGGCTCAGAGGGCTGTTACACCACAGTGACAGGATGTTGCAGTCCCCAGTCCTCACCTAAAGTTCCCAGTCCTGGCTGGGTTGCTGGCTTTCTCTGGGTCACCAGGGGCCTGAAGGAGATATGTTGGCATCCCGGTGCTGAGCCACCCCTCACAACATCTGGGGTGACCCCTCACATACATACCTGCAGAACAAGGTGAGGAAACGGAGAGAGCGCATCGTGCTGGAGTTTGAGAAGGTGGGCCTCTTCCTGGTGGAAGAAGAGCGCAGGCTTCTTCGGGCCCTAAAGAAGGAGGAGGAGGAGACAGCCACCATGCTTCAGGAGAACAAGGTCTTGCTGGCCCAACAGGGCCACTCCCTGGAGATGCTATTGCTGCAGCTGGAGGACCTGAGCCATCGCGAGCCCCTCCAGATGCTGCAGGTACAGCCAGTGGGGATTGCAGGGCCTTTGGGGTTGGGCAGCAGTGCTCACCACCACACACCTGTCTAAGTTGCCTATTCACTATGAGGATGTGAATACATAGGCCAAATGCAGCCTGACAGAGAAGGTCTGCGTCTTAGCACAGGCTACCAAAACAAAGTCCCAGAGCAGACCACTTCAACAACAGACATCCCTTATATAGTGCAGTCACTATATGGGATCTTGACACCCTGTGGTTTTGTCCTGGATAATAGATTCACTAGTTGCCCTAACTTGGGGTAATAGTCTTTTAAAAAAAAATTGCATAACATTAGGGGGTTCAGATATTTTATTTACATACTTTTTGTACAGATTGGGTCAAAGTTACACATGTAGGTGTGCCCTTCATCCTGAATAGTTTGTCATCTGTTATAAATCAGCCTGGCTGCATGGGAGCTCATGCCTATAACCCCAGCACTTTGAGAGGCTAAGGCAGGAGGATCACTTGAGCCCAGGGGTTCAAGGCTGCAGTGAGCTATGGTGACACTACTACACTCCTACCAGGGTGACACAGCAAGATTCTGTACAAAAAAACAAAAAGCCTTGTTCACAATGCAGTGAGTTGGTTTAAGCGCTGTGCAGCTGGTAGGTGGCTGCTGTCATGAGCAGGGAGCCTGAGTGTGTCATCTGTGTGAGATTCCATGCCAAGGGATCCTGCTTCAGAAACTAGAGAAATGGCCACTGGAAAACAGAAATCCCTATAGCTTCCCAAGCTAGGGATGTTAACAATGGTGTTTGGGAATTCCAGACTCCTGAGGCTCCAGAAAATGCCCAGCTGGTTTGGTCTGTTATCCTATCCCTTCTCTGGCCCCAAACTACACCCAAGCACAATTGCAGCCCTCATCCTCATTTTTCCACATCCTCCACAAGGTTGGTATCTCCTGCTAATGTGCCTCAAAGGGTAGAAGAGCCTTTTAGCCTGTAACTGCTCTTTCCCATCTGTACCTTGGGTCGAGAGGATGGCCCAGGCTTAGGTTAAGCACCTGGGTCTCCAGTGGGCCTGGGAGCCTGGTGTGGCAGAGAAAGCTCAGAAGCACCCTGGCAAGGATGTACAAGGAAGCAGACAGGAGGCAGCACTGACAACTTTGAGGGGTGGGCCTAGAGCTTGGCCCTTCTACACCCTTCCTCCTCCCTCTGTCTCTGTCTGCAGAATATCAAGGACCCGCTGAGCAGGTATGTGGTCACCCAAGGTGGAGGTGGCAAAGGTGGGTAAGGGATGGCTCCAGTCAGGGCCAGAGGGGACAATGAGATTGTGTCCACTGGATGAAGAACAGCTTGAGCGTGCAGTACCCAGAGGTTGTCCCCCCAATGGTACTCAGGACTGTGTGCAGAGTGCCCGGAGAGATAGAGGTGCTGAAAGGTTTCCAAGGTAAGTGAGAGCCCACGGCCAGGACTCTTGGCCCTGGATTCTCAGTAATGCCCCACCCCAACCCCTAGCCTCAGAAGCCACATTGGGGAAGAACTGCCAGTTGGGGCTGGGAAGGATTCTCCTACTGCACTGCCTCATCTTTGATCGTTACTGGATGTTCACTCTGGTGGTTCCATTTGTTGGATGAAGCTTGCTGAGCTCCTAAATAGCTTCCCACTCCTAGCATGATTCCTTATCAACCCCAAGGTTGCACCCATACAGGTGGGGTGCAGGACCATTAGGGAACCACAGATTCATGGCTAGACTCAGTGGAGGGGGTCCTCTGGGGAGTTTATGGATTATTCAGCCATGAACCACCCTCTGCTCCACCCTGCCTCACTGCTAGGGCTCTGGCTCTCTCAGCCTTGGCCCTGAACAATACACCTATTTCTCCCCATCATCCCGGCCCTGTCTGCAGAGGATGTGGTACCTGACCCCAACTCAGCGTACCCCTACCTCCTCTTGTATGAGAGCCGCCAGAGGCGCTACCTCAGTTCCCTGCCTGAAAGCAGTGAGTTCTCCAACAAGGACAGATTTGTGGCCTACCCTTGTGTTGTGGGCCAGAAGACCTTCTCCTCAGGGAGACACTACTGGGAGGTGGGTATGAACCTCACCGGGGATGCATTGTGGGCTTTGGGTGTGTGCAGAGACAATGTGAGCCGGAAAGACAGGGTCCCCAAGTCCCCCGAAAACGGATTCTGGGTGGTGCAGCTGTCCAAGGGAAAGAAGTTCTTGTGCACCACAATGGCCACCCCCACTCCTGTGACGCTGACCGAGCCACCCACCCACATGGGCATCTTCCTGGACTTTGAGGCTGGAGAGATCTCCTTCTATAGCGTGAATGATGGGTCCCATCTGCACACCTACTCCCAGGCTGCTTTCCCAGGTCCCCTGCAGCCTTTCTTCTGCTTAGGGGCTCCCAAATCTGGTCAGATGGTCATCTCCACAGTAACTGTGTGGGTGAAGGGGTAGAGACACAGATGGGGGTGGAGATGCTGGCACTGCAGAAGGTGAAGTTCTACTACTCACTGCTGGCCACCAGCCGGGCTTCTCTGCTTTGGGGCTTGAGAGCCATGGACTGTGTGGGCTGGTTTCTCAAAGTCGAAATGTAATTCTGATTAAAGCCATCAAACATTAAGAGGCTAAACTCACAAATGCTTCACAGAGGAAACTCCAAAGGCCTTGTTTCCTAGTCCATCATTTTTTTAAATACAGACCTGTATACCAGGCACAGCATGGTCAAATTCTCTTTGGCTATGCTACTGTCCTCTCTCTGTACTTAGGAATGTCCCTGACTCTGGGAATCCCAGCCCCAGCTACCCAGGAAGTTTTTTTTAAATTTCCCCTCCTATATTAATTTTTTTTTTTTAAGAGATGGGGTCATCCTTTGTTGCTCAGGCTGATCTCAAACTCCTGGCCTCAAGCAGTCCTCCTGCCTTGGATTCCAAAAGTGCTGGGATTACTGGTGTGAGCCACTGCACCAGGCTTGGGGAGATATAGGTTACTATGTAAAGGATGGTTCCAGGTGTCCTACAGAAATCCTATGCATCTCCTCACTGTCTAATGAGTCCTTTGCAGGCAGGGAAAGTACTCAGGGCCATGTGCCCCAACAAATAGAGGTGCTCAAAGGTTTCCAAAGTAAGGATTGAATCCTGGAAAAGACTCAGAGATGCACACCCCACCGCCTTTGACCCCCAAATAGCACATGTTTTGGCAAAATCCAAAAGAGGTAAGGATAATTTGAGGGGGGCCGTTCTCCTTCCTACAATGCCTTTCCCTGTTCTAGCAAACCCGCCACCCCACCCAGGGTCAGGCACTTCAGCCCAATCAGAGTCACTGGCGCCCCTGAAGTCCACAGTGTACTCCTACCCCGACAAGGCCAGAGTCTGAGTGAGGGGCACTCTTGAGCAACATTCACCTACACAGTGAGAGCCTGGGCCTAATAACTGGTCCGGAAGAGAACCCCCGTCCCATACCTCAAACTCCAATCGCTGTGAGGCTGTGCAGGGCCCAGGCAATCCGAGGATATCCGCCTTGGGGCGCGCGGGCAGAGGGGTAAAGATGCACCGGGTGATGGTGAGGGCACCCCAGGCTTCGGGTTCCCTTAGTCCTCGCAGTTGCTACAGTGCGCCCAGCCCCACCCACCCATTCTTCCTCTGAGCCCAACTTCTCCTGAGGTCTGTCCTGGCTCTGAGCCCCGCCCCCTGTCCCCCTCAGCGCTTCTCCCCTTGCCCCAGTCCTCCAGCGCCCTACCTCCTGCTCCCTTCCCTTCCCAGCACCCCCTACTGCACTCATTCCTCCCCAGCGAAGGGTCCCAGCCAGGTCTCACCCCTACTCTCTGCAGCAGTAGAGGACCAGATGCAAGTGTGCGTGCAGATGACAAGGTCGCTGGGTCACTGGGTGAACGCTCTCCAATTCCGTCCCTCTCGCGGGCCGCGTGACGGGTCGTGGCCAATAGGAAGCAAAAGCGGGTTGTTCCAAAACACACACACACTCACACACACACACCCAGTCGCTTCCTGCTTCCGCCTGGGCTCCTCTTCCTGCCGGCGTCTGGGAGCCCCGCGACCCACAACCCCGGAGTGCCCAGAATCAAAGTCCCCAGAGCCACCGCCCGCGCCCCGGAATCCCCACAACCTCCTAATCTTGCGTCCCGGAGACCCTGCGCCTTCGGAGTCCTGCGCCGTGGAGCCGCCGCAGCCCCAGAATCCTGCGCCTCAGGTCCCCACATCCCCCGCGTCCCCGGGCGCTGCCCGCAGCCTTGGTGGCGGCCCTCAGACCACGCGGACAGAGCCGCCGTCCTTCGCCCGACCCGCGCCATGGCCGCCCCCGACCTGTCCACCAACCTCCAGGAGGAGGCCACCTGTGCCATCTGCCTCGACTACTTCACTGACCCGGTGATGACAGACTGCGGTCACAACTTCTGCCGCGAGTGCATCCGGCGCTGCTGGGGCCAGCCTGAGGGCCCATACGCGTGTCCCGAGTGCCGCGAGCTGTCCCCACAAAGGAACCTGCGGCCCAACCGACCGCTCGCCAAGATGGCCGAGATGGCGCGGCTCCTGCACCCGCCGTCGCCCGTCCCGCAGGGCGTGTGCGCCGCGCACCGCGAGCCACTGGCAGCTTTCTGCAGCGACGAGCTGCGCCTTCTGTGCGCGGCCTGTGAGCGCTCTGGGGAACACTGGACACACCGCGTGCGCCCACTACAGGACGCAGCCGACGATCTCAAGGTGTGCCCAGGGTACGGGGGGTGGGGGGGGGTGGGGGCGGGGTGCAGAAGCTCAAGGCGCTTTGGGTCCTGGGCCTGGGGGCAGGGCTTGGGGAAGGGTCGTTGGCTAGTAGGGGATGTCCCGGGTATGGCTCAGTCTCAGGCCAAGGAAGGGAGCTAACGATGCAACCTGTTTTGGACCTCTCTGGGGGTGGCACACAGGATTGCTGTGGGGCTCAGGGCACAGACTGTCCCTTGTCGAGGCTGGGACGGGAGGCGCCAGTGGGGTCCCGGTCTGGAGAGTTTGAGAGGGGCGTTTACCATAGGTGGAAGGGCATCCGGGGTGGGGACCGGGCAAATGTGGCCAGTAAGGAGCCAGGAACGTGGGACCAGGACCTCAGAGGTGGCCAACTATAGACGGGCTCTGGGTGGGTACTCTTTCTGAGCCTTCAAGGGGTGTTGGCAGGACTAGACCTGCAGGGTAGCCAGTATTTAAGTGCTGGGGGAGTCACAAGCTGGGAGAGACAGAGTCATTGTTTCCTTGACCCACCTCCAGCGCTGCCCAGGATTTCTAGGTGGGGTAGTGGGGGCCACTTCTACCATCTGATATGGCGGAACTCAACCCATCTTCACTCCCCTTGTTTTGCTGCTTAAAACCACAGCAATCCTCATGCTAAGGAACCTCAGTGCACAAGCTCACCTTGGCCTGACCCAGCTTCCTGCTGTCTACTTTCCTCACTGACCTGCGGGTTTAAGCAGACAGCAGTATCTTCTGAACTTGCTTTTTGCACACCCAGTGTTAGCTAAGAAGTATATCAGATTCAGTTTATAGCCAGCGGTACAATCAGTACTCAGCTAGTCTATCCTTATCCATGCAACAAACTTGTGGTACACTAGAATAAATCTGAACACCCCCATACGTTTGGATTTTAGTCGGCAGGAGGTTTAGAGCCACAGAAGTGGGCTTAATCCAGACACAGATATCTGTGGTTTTTCTTCTCACTTTGTCCATACAGGAACATTCCCACCTCAGACATAACATAGCAGAGTTACACACCTGATGCCAATAACCCCTATTGGTGCACAAAGTGCCCACTAGTTCTCCAGATCCAACCTAATAAAGTCTCACTGGCTAGCACTTAACCCTTTCTGTTGCAGGAGAGGGGAAAAACCTTCTCTATGCTGTTAGGTTCAGTTTCTGGGGGCTGTGAATTAAACTGGCAAAAGACAGATTAACAGCAGGTGGCATGGGGGAAGCATATAGTTTTATTTATATTTTTAATTTCACATATTGTGCCATTTTAACAAAGGTTCATAAATTGTAGAAAGTGACTAATGATAGGAAAGGGAGTTTGGGCTTTTAAGGCTGATAAGTTATGGGAAAATGGCTAAGAAATGTGAGTGGGGGTACTAATGAGAGATAACCGTTATTTTAGTAAGGTCTGTTTAAGCATACTCTTTGGTAATTAAAGTACTCTCCCCTTCCTGATACAGGAAGGTCACCTTTTTCATGGGGCATTATTACCTGGCTTTTGAGCAGGTAAGAAGACTGCCTAAAAGCCAGGTAATTTTTTTGCCTTCAGTTCAAAATAATTCCTATGCTAACATGACATATTTTGGGGTGGCACATCCTGTCTGCCTTCGCTGTGTTAGGGCCTACTTTAGATTATTATTGGGGAATACCCCAGCAAACTGCTTTACCTGCCCTTTCTGAGTTTAGAAATCTCAGTTCTGCCTGCAGAGCTGTTCGTCTACTCACCAGAGCTGGGGTCTGTTGGCTCCATAATGGGTTCACTGCTTGCCTATTCCTGACTCAGGGTCATGGATAAACTAGGCCCAGGTTGGATTATCCCCAGGTGGTGGACAGAGAAGTCCCAGTGAGGCCCAGTAAAAGTAAGCAGCCCTGTGGGAAAGCGAAGACCGAGCCCTCAGTTCTCTCTGGATCATGTCAGGTGGCATCAGCAACAGGGAAAGTTAGGGTGTGCTGGAGGCAGGGGTTGCTGAAGGATGAGATGAAGAGAAGGGAGGGTCTAGGGACAAACCCAGGCCTGTACTAGGGCCCTGGTGTCTGACTACACCCAAGGTAAAAAGATTTCCATTCTACCCCAGCAGAGACAACTGCCTGGAACCAAATCTCAGGGTATGTTTTGGTGATTTGTGGCCTAGTCTGGCGTATAAAACACATTGTTGAAAATGGAAGCACATTGCAGAGAGACCAAGGCATCGAGGGAAAAGTTGAGAGGTGCTGAGCCAAGGGTACTACAGATGGGATAATAAGGGGTCAGCCTTTAGCTTGCTACAGGAGCCTTGGGGACAAGGACCCTGCATGGGACTCCTGACATAACCCACAGGAGAGTTGAGCCCAGGCAGAGACATTGAAAGGATTGGACACATCCTTTGGTACCCTCCATGTGCCAATCAATCTGCCTCCATCTTGAGGCCAGGTGGTGAGCCAAAGTGGGTGTGGGTGCCCTGGAGCCAGGCAGCTAGGGCCACATTCTGGCCCTGCCCTTTGAGCAGACTTGAGCCTTGATCCACCTAAAGCAGTGTTTCTCCACCTTTTTTATTTCTTGACTCACTTAACTTAGGTTGAACAAAAAAGAGAATATACTTACTGTGCTTTGAACTTTTTTCAGAAATAATTTATGATCTTTAAAAATTTTCACAGCACACCCAGTGTGCCAAGGCACACTGGTTGAAAATCACCAAGCTAGAGCATGGACGGAGATAGTTTAATGACCAAACCATCAGGGTGGCCAACACAGGGCTGTAGCCAATAAGTGTGTCTTGTCATATCAGGTTGAACCCATATAGGAGAACAACCCAAGCACATGGTGTTGGCTTGTCTATGGGATTCTTACCATCATTTTTTTGGTCCACACAAAATGAGCAAAAGTGCAAATATGAATTCAGGACCAAGAAAACAGAATGCCATTGTGCCCGTCTCAGGGCTTTTTACTACATAGCTAATGAAACTAAAAACTGCAAGATAGTAAGGGGCTAGGAGAAGAGATGGGTTGGAAGTTGGTTGGCTTTGTCATAACAAAGTACCTTAGTTTGGGCTGCTCATAATCCAGAGTTTATTGCTTACAATTCTGGAGGCTGGATGTCCAAGATTAAGGCTTGGCAGGGTCTGTGAGGCCCCATTCCTCAAAGGGTTCATAGATGGTGCCTTTTCACTGTGTCTTCACAAGTCAGAAGGGGTGAAGGTCTCTCTGAGATCCCTTTTATAAGGCTGGTAATCCTATTTATGGGGGCTCCACCCTCATGACCTAGTTCCCTCCCACAGAGCTTACCTCATTTCATCATCTCCTTGGGAGTTGGGATTTCTAACCTGTGAGTTTTGGTGGTAGAGGAGACAAACATTCAGATCATAGCATCATGCTTGGCCCAGGAGAGCTCTTTTGGCTGAGGGGTAGGTCACCATGTCCTGTTCAGGGAGCCTGACCACGCAGCTGGCAGCCCCTCACAAAGGCAGGCAAAGCCTGGGGTGGGGTAGCAGGGCTGAGAATTGGAAAGAGGACCCTGTATGAGAAAAAAGAAAAAGGACAGTATAGTCAGAAATGCAAATGAATACAGGGAAAGGTTTAGGGGTATCAGAGTAGCAGCGAGAGTGGGGTGCTGCCCACAGTGAGCACAAAGTCATTTCTATGAAAGAACTTTGGATGGGCGATCATGTGCAAAAGGATACACTTCTGTGATGAGGTCAAAGGGCCCTACCTAGAGGGTACCAGTTCTGGGCAAGAGACTCATGGCTCTGCCTGGTCTCTGCCCACTCCCCACCTCCAGGCAAAGCTCGAAAAGTCACTGGAGCACCTTCGGAAGCAAATGGAAGATGCACTGCTTTTCCAAGCCCAGGCTGATGAGACCTGTGTTTTGTGGCAGGTAGGTACCAGGGGTCCCAGGTGGGAAGAGTGCTCACTGTGCACACTCACCCCCTGCACCCTGGGAACGAGGCTGGCTGGCAGTCATGGCTGCAGGCTGGTCCCACCAAGTCCAGGCTCCTATTGGATACAAAATGAACTGATCCTTCTCTGGTGAGCCCAGCCTGCTTGGCCAGCAGACATCTGAAACATAGGACCAGGGACACAGGGGACACTGTGTGTGGGAAGGTTCTGTACCCTGTGCCCACCCTGGGGTCCTGGCATGCTTGGATGGTAGCCGCAGGGTAAATTTGGAGTCTGGCCAAGTCTGGGAGTGGCTTTGGGGTATGAGCAGCCCCAAGGGTAAATTTAGAGGTCAGGAGGGACTGCAGGTAGTATATTTGGGATCCATCCACCACTGGCGTTGGATATTGGGGCCTAGCTGGACCCAGGTTGTAGAAGTGAGATTTGGCCAGTTCTAGAGGTGGATTTGGGGTCTGGGAGGCCCTATGGGTGGGTTTGTGGTCTTTCCAGGCCTGAGTGATGAATTTAGGGTATGGGCAGCTCTAGGGGTGAGTTTGGAGGTCACAAGGGACTAATGGTGGTAAATTAGGGTCCAGCCAGCCTGGGTAGTGGAAGTGAGATTTGGCCAGTCTTAGGGTTAGTCCTAGGGTCTGGGAGGCCTTGTGGGTAGATATGGGGTTTGGGCAGCCCCAGTGGTGAATATGGAGATCAGGAGGGACTATGTGGCAAATTTGGGGATCTGGAAGCCTATGGCTGTAGATGTGGGGTTCAAACAGCCCCAGGGGAGATTTGGGGTCTGGGAGGCCTTGGTGTGTTTGGGTTCCAGCCAACTCCCAGGTGGTGGATGTTGGGGTTTGGCCACCCCTTTGGGCAGATTTAAGAGGTTGGGGAGGAACTGGCTGGTAAATATGGCGTCTTGTCAACCCAGAGGGTAAATTTGGGGTCTAGCCAGGCTCGGGTGGTAAATGTGAGGTTTGGCTAGCCCTAGCGGGTATTTGGGGTCTGGTGGCTTCCTGGGTGCATTTGAGGTCTGGCCAGCTCCTGGTGGTAGATTTGGGGTATGGTCACAACCAGAGGTGAATTTGGAGATCAGGAAGGACTATGGGTGATAAGTTTGGGGTACACCTGGCACTGGGTGGTGGGTCCAGGGCCTGGGCCTCAGCTGTCCACCACCTTGTGGTGCCTGCAGAAGATGGTGGAGAGCCAGCGGCAGAACATGCTGGGTGAGTTCGAGCGCCTGCGCCGCCTGCTGGCTGAGGAAGAGCGGAGGCTGCTGCAGAAGCTGGAAGAGGAAGAGCTGGAGGTGCTGCCCCGGCTACGGGAGGGTGCAGCCCACCTGGGCCAGCAGAGTGCCCACCTGGCTGAGCTCATCACTGAACTTGAGGGCCGTTGCCAGCTGCCTGCACTGGGGCTGCTGCAGGTGAGCAGGAAGCCAGCAAAGCAGAAGGCTGGAGATCAGAAAGCATGAGAAGCATGGGGTAGAGGTCACGGGAGCACTCAGCCTTGAGCGGTAAGGGTCAGACCTACCCATCTCTGGCCCATGAAATGCCCAAAGCTGACAGCCATTCTACCACCTGAAATTCACGTGCCCAGGAAAGGAAAATTGTTTTTTCTCCAAGACCTAAATAGGTAGTGTCTCTTGAATACTCACATGAGTTGGCACCATTTTCATAACCCCATTCTCTCAGACTAACTGAGGCTGTGACAGCAGAGTGGATGTCCACTGGGCCTGCCCAGTGGAAGTGAGTGCGTTGGGCTCTAGGAAAGTCATCTGATGATGTCTTTAGACAGCCTCTGGCTCACATACCCTTGCCTGTATCTCCCATAGGACTCCTGCCCTAGCAGGACGTCGCATCTAATGTCTCCATCCTGAGGTGCTCTCACCTCTAATGTCTCTTTCCCCCAGAACTGCCTTTCCGTGGGGTGCCCATGACTTTGGCCTGGCAGCAGGCCAGGTAACTCTGGAGCATGGCTGTCAGTTCTAGAGCTAGCCATTCTGCTGGAACTCTGACCTGGCCTCTCTACTTGTCAGGTGGGTTTCAGTGGGGACACAGGCTGAGGGTCTCTGCTGTGTCCTTCCTTGGGGTCTACCTCCCTTTTTGTCCCACCGATACAATATCTGGCACAGTATAGACACAGAGACTCAGCGATGTAGGCAGAAATGGGTCCCCTAGCTGGCTCTGGCTCTTGTGCAGTAGAGAGGCCACTTGTGACCAAATAACAGCCCCTGGTGGATTAGGGGTGCCAGGACCAGGCATAGCCAGAGGGCCTCTGGCAGGAAGTGATACACCTGTTGGATTCAGAGCCATATACCAGACATGTTAGGGACCAGGAACAGCCCCTGATTGCTGTCCTGGGACTTGGATTTTTACCCTTTGGGCGTGGCCAAGCTGCCAGCTGATTTTAAGCCTGGGAAATGGGACAGACACTTGCCAAAGTGAGGAGGGCAGAGAGGGAGTGATGTCAGAAAAGCCAAGAAGGGTATAGAAGAAGCATTGACCCAGAAATGGGGACCCCTTTTCAGGGTCTGCATGAAGATGTGATTTGAAGTCTCAGCTGGAATGTTGCAGGGGTGGGTGGTCTCAGACATGCTGCCTGCATTTCACATGACTGGCTGGTCTTTCTGTGCCACAGCTGAACTAACAGCTATACTTTACTCACATTAGGCTCCACATGCTCCAGGCCCTTTGCATGTCTTTCCCCCAACACCCACTGCTCCGCCACATCTGCTAGTAAATTCCCCAGGCTTCATAACCCTGCCAAGAATCTCCCCATTTTTGGTGGCTTTTGAGGCTTAGAATGTCCTGTTGCCCCTCAAACCGCAGACAGCATTACCCATGAGTGTTTTCCCTTGCCGTATCTCCTGCCTGTGGGGAACCCCTTTGTTCAGGATGGTGTCTTATTTCTGTCTGCATCCCAGCCCAGTAGCCAGTGCAGAGTGGGTGAGAACAAGCAGGTTGTGGGAGTCCGTTTCACTGTACAGTGTAGGTTGTTGGATCCCTGCTGTGTGCAGAAGCCTGTTCTAAGCGATAAGACAAAGCAGGGAAAACAAAGGCAGCAGAGATCTGTAAAAAGTACCTCAGACAAGGCAGCTTGAACCACAGACATTTTCATACCTACTACCTGGGACTCCAAGCTAGGACAGAAGGGGTGGGGCCCCCAGGATTGGGTGGCAAGTGTTGATGCTGGTGTGTTTTCTCTTTCCCTACCATAGGACATCAAGGATGCCCTGCGCAGGTAAAAGCCCTTGGGCAGGTGGGTGGGGTATGGGGCAAGGTCCCAGCATTTGGACACAGGGGTAATGCTGCTACTGGGATAATGCCAGGGCTGTCCCTTCCAGGATCCAGGATGTGAAATTGCAGCCACCAGAAGTGGTACCCATGGAGCTGAGGACTGTGTGCAGGGTTCCAGGGCTGGTGGAGACTCTGCAGAGGTTTCAAGGTGAGTGTGGAGGCTCCAAGTTAAGGGATGACCCTGGGAGGGGACCCACCAAGAACTCTAAGCAGCCAGTGGCATTTTCTATGTCGTATGGACACTGTCTCCAGACTCAGCAGTGTCAGGGTAGTGGATCTTCGGGAAAAGATCCTCTGCTCATAATGTCTGACGTAGGTTGTGTGGGTATTCCCACACCAAACATTTGTCTGACTTTTTGAATGCCAATGGGTGTCTGATGATTCAGTTCAATTCTTTTTTGATCAGTTTCCCTCTGTCACTTAGGCTGGAGTACTGCGGTGCAGTCACAGTGAACTGTAGCCTTGATCTCCTAAGCTCAGGTGATCCTCCTGCCTCAGTCTCCCAAAGTGCTAAGACTATATACCTTAATCACCATGTCCAGCCTCAGCTCAGCTGTGACAACTCTACCCAGAGTTGGCTCAAACCCCACAGATTAAGGGCTCAGTCCTGCAAGACTTCCCTCAATTTAAAGGCCATTTACAACTAATAGGGGCCACCCATACTCATGTCCAACTAGCTTTAAATTGAGAGTTACCACGACCCCCTCTCCAGGTTCAATCATTACTAGGACAGTTCATAGAACTTAGGAAACTATTAGCAGTTTATTGCTAAGGATACAACTTAGGGCTGGATGAGGTGGGGTTCACCTATAATTCCAGCACTTCCAAGGCTGAGGCAGGGAAATTGCTTGAGGCTAGGAGTTCAAAGCTACACAACACCTCTGCACTCCACCCTGAGTGACAGAGTAAGACCTTATCTCTATAAAAGTAAAATAAATACTAAAGGATAGAACTCAGGAACAACTAAATGGAAGAGACACACAGGGCAAAGTAGGGAGAAGGAGCATGAATCTTCAGTGCCCTCTTTGGGTACACCACCCTCCCAGCACCTAGACATGTGCACTATTCCAGAAACTTCCCCAAACCCCATCTTTACAGTGTTCTTAGGTTCCATTGCTTGGGCTAGATTGATTAAATCATCCTGGTGAATGGGCAGAACTTGGAGCCCCTCTGTGCATGGTCAATCTTTCTGTGACTAGCTCCTTCCTGAGACTATCTAGGGTCCCCTGAGTCACCTCAGTATAACAAAAGATGTTCCTATCACTTAGGAAATTCCATAGATCCAGGAGCAGGACAAAAAGCAAATGTATTTCTTACTGTATCAGTTGACCAGAGGAGACGCTATCCTTGGGGCTCTTACTGGCAGCCCTGGAGTCTGTGTGTAGGACCTGGATGCAGGCCCCAGAGAAAGATGAGGAACTAGGCATGGTTGGGGCTGAGAAAGCTACCCCTTCCTGCCTCAAGAGAGGGTCTCTGTGTTGGATAGGGCCCAGTGAAGCCCAGTTGGACCAGAACTCACAGACTTCATTTTGGGACTGAAAGAAAGAAGGAAGGTAGAAAGCAAAACCAGGATTTTCTCCTGTCTCCTGAAGGTGAAGCATGGGCCAATTTCTGGAATGTTCTGATTTGCAGCTAGAAGTAGTTAGGTGATGTTTGTCCAGCGGCAGCAGTCCGTGTGAGGGCAGTGAGCTAAACCCAGGGGGACATGAGGGTGGACAAGCCTCGGGCAAATAGCCTATCAGGCAGGCAGGGAGGATTCCACCCATGGGACCTGAATGGGCGGGTGGCCACTGTGCCCAGTTGACCTCCCCGGGCCTCTCCACAGGAGATGTGACCCTGGACCCAGACACTGCCAACCCTGAGCTGATCCTGTCCGAGGACCGGAGGAGTGTGCAGCGGGGTGACCTGCGCCAGGCCTTGCCTGACAGCCCAGAGCGCTTTGACCCTGGCCCCTGTGTGCTGGGCCAGGAACGCTTTAGTTCTGGGCGCCACTACTGGGAGGTAGAGGTCGGGGACCGCACCAGCTGGGCCCTGGGTGTGTGCAGGGAGGATGTCAATAGGAAGGAGAAGGGGGAACTATGCACTGGCAATGGCTTCTGGATCCTGGTCTTCCTGGGGAGCTATTACAACTCCCCAGAGCGGGGCTTCTCCCCACTGCGGGACCCACCGAGGCGTGTAGGAATCTTTCTGGACTATGAAGCAGGACACCTGTCCTTCTACAGTGCCACTGATGGGTCACTGCTCTTTATCTTCCCCGAGACCCCTTTCTCAGGGACGCTGCGGCCCCTCTTCTCACCTCTTTCAAGCAGCCCAATCCCTATGACCATTTGCCAGTCAAAAGGAGGACTTGGGGATGCCCTGGTTTCCTAATGATTGGAACCCCCTTTGAGGAGTCCCTTTACTTCTCTGGCCCTTTCTCCTGGCTTCTGGCCATTTTGGTCATTTGGAGGACCTCGGAGGAGGAAACATGTCCTTTGAGCCACCAGAGGAAATGCACAGTGCCTTTCTGAATGTGCATGGGAAAACCTGAATTCCAGCACTCCAGTAAACTGTGGGAAACTCTGTGGCCTCAGTGGCTCTGGCTTAAGGTTCTCGGAGCTTTGCAAGCCCTATGTGGAACATTGAGTATCTCGGGCCTGCTCATGCTCTGCTCTCCTGGCAATCTTGGGCTACAGCCTGGTCAGTTCCCAGGAAGCCTCATGCACTCACCTCCATGAAGTTGCTGAGACACCTCCAAGTCCAAATAATGGTCTCATGAAAGAGGAAGGCTGGTAAGAGCCTGGCACCACCCTGGATGTGGTCACTTCAAAAGAATAGGAGACAGCAGTCAGCCTTGAATAAGGGAACTGTGCAGATTAGTCCCCAAATAAAGGGCCTTCTAGAAATTGCCCCCAGTGAAGAGATTCACATTAGGCAGATCGGTGGGGCCTGGAAGTCGGAGTAGAAATGACACCTGTAAACCCACCCTGTGCTAAAGCCTTTCTGAGTGTGTCGCCAGCTTCACCTTGGCCTCACCAAAGGCTGTCCACATCCCATGGGAGCTGGTGTGGGCCACTGGCCACCTGGTATGCAGTCCCCACACCCCAGGGCAGATGCAAAGGTTTCTGAGAACCAAAAGCATATATAGGATCCAGGAGTTGGTGCTTGTGATCAGCTTTGCAGTTTCTTTGCCCTTCTCAAGAAGTTCCTGTTCTTTTTACTACTCTGTTTTATTTATTCTAAGGGCAGAGTTCTTATTGAATAAACTTTAGCCATTGTCTGTAACCCTGCTGTCTGCTGCTCAGAGTTCTCTGATGTGCCATTCTGGACAGGCAGCCACTTTTCACATGAAGCAATGGGGACCCACTGGCAGTGTGTCTGTCCTCTGCTCATGTGTATTCATTCCATGTAGCTGCCAAAGGGATTTTCTTTTGTTACTTTGTTTTTTCAGGTAACCTGGTAAACATTTCCTATGTGTTCAATGAGTGCTTTCTTGTGTAGATGACATTTTTATTAATCATTCTTTCATTCTTTTACATTTTTGGGGACCTGGAAGAGCATTGTGTATAATACCACATTGAACAAAATCAGTTACTCTGTGTGACAGGAGTAAGGAGGATTTTCTCTGGTGAGCCCTGGCATTTTCTGGTGGGATGAGGGTTGCAATAGCCTGTTTCCCAGTGGCTGTGCCCAGGGTTTCCCTTCCTGTTGAACTAGATTGCTGTATGTGCCTGGCTGGAGTTAAGTTGGCCAGTTAGGGGCTTTTGAGATAACCCCTGATCACCAGCCAGGTGGGCAGCCTTGTGGGTGAGACCATAGATAAACACCAGCACAACTCTGGCTTTGGCTTTAGAGCAAACCTGGAGAGTAAGAAGAAACAGATGTCATGGCTCCTGACCCAAACATACTAGATTCTGCTTTCCAGATGTTTTACCTGTTGGTGCCACTCTCAGTTCCAGCCAAGAGAGATGGCACCAACACACAGGCCCCAGGCCAGGGAGCTAGTATCTCAGAATAAGTGGCAATAAATGCTAAATAAATGTGTCCTATGCTAGCAGTGGGTGAGCCCTTCCATGTGTATCTTGCAGTTGACTGAATGTTAGGTTCCACCCAATTCATGTGTTGAAATCCTCACTCCCGAGTTAATGGTTGTCAGGTAGAGCTATGGGGATGTAATTAGGTGGTGCCTTCATGAATGGGGTTAGTGCTCTTAAAAGTGGGACCCCAAAAGGCCGGGCATAGTGGCTCAGGCCTGTAATCCTAGCACTCTGAGAGGCTGAGGCAGGTAGATCACCTCAGCTTAGGAGTTCAAGACCAGCCTGAGCAAGAGCAAGACCCTGTCTCTAAAAATAGCCGGGCATTTTGGCGGGTGCCTGCAGTCCTAGCTACTCAGGAGGTTGAAGCAAGAGAATTGCTTGAGCCCAAGAATTTGAGGTTGCTGCGAACTATGATGGCATGGCACTCTACTGAGGGAGGGTGACAAAGTAGACTCTGCCTCCAAAAAAAAAAAAAAAAGAGAACAAAGAACTGGATCCCTGGAGAACCCGCTCACGCTTTATCATGGGAGGACAGCAAGAACCCAGAATAGTGCTCTCACCAGAACTTGACCATGCTGACACCAGACCTCGAATTTCCATCCTTCAGAACTGTGAGAAATTTCTGTTTATAAGCCACCCAAATTGATGGTGCTTTGCTATAGCATCTGAGGAGCTCCTGCAGGAGTAATGAATGACATAAGGATGATGCGTAGGGAGAACTGGGAATCTGTGGGGTCAGCCTCTCCAAACCCTCCAGAAATGAACATTAAGAGCCTACTGAGTTCTTAAAATGCCTAGAAGCCTGCACTGCAATGAGATTCAGCTTTCCAGAATGAGGATTCAGGAAAGAGAGCAAAAGGTATAAACAGGAACTTTCTGGATTGTGAGTGGTAGTAAAAACAAGTTAAACTGGATGGTACGGTACAGACCTCTGGAAGGAACACATAGATGCTTCTCATGATAATAGTCATTGGTAAGTGTGGTACAAGACAGCTCTTCCAGGGTGTGTCACTGGGCCAGGCTTATTAATAACCCCCTTCCGGCTTTAGGGTTCTGCACATTCCACCCCAAAGCATGGCCAAAAGACAAAGGGTCATTGTGGAAGTGTGTTCACATTAAGTGTGTCAATGACGCTCTTAACAGCAAGCCCGTGACTTAGGAACTTGTTTCACCTGCAATAGAACTGGGATCTTTAAACAACTTGATTGGGATGTGATTCTCAAACAACCCACTTCACTTGTGTAAACATAACATTTCAGTGATTTTCAGCACCCGCACCCTGTGATTCCTTGGCTGTTGGAGTCACTCCCAATCCCGCCCACCGGAGCAGGGAAGGGACATTGCGCAGCCGCATGGACAGCGACAGTAGTAGGCAGCACCCCACCCACCTACCTCCAGTGCCCAGAGTGTCCCAAGAGCTACGCCCCTGCCAGCCGCTCCCCGGGGCGCTGCTCTCCCATTGTTCGCCTGCGACCCCTGTGGTCCTGGCTCCCTCGGCTCCGATGTCCATCTGGAGTTCCCTCGATCCCAGGCCCCACGTAGCTCACCGCACCTCGGCCGCGCTCCCCGGAGCTCCCTTCGCGCTAGGGGCTCACTGAACCCCCAGGGCCTCCCCCGCAAAAGACTCCTAGAGCCCACAGGCACCGCCCCCTGCGCTCCTGATATCACGAGAAACAAACTGGCCCAGCGTTAGTCTTAGTGCTTCCCAAGTCCCGGCAATACTGGGACTTCCACACTTGTATCTTGGAATTGACTGAATGTTAGGCTCCCCCCACCCCCATTCATATGTTGAAATCCTCACCCCTTGTCGTACGCTGGTCCTGTGCCCCGGGAGACACTCCAGCCCTCTGCGCCCTGGTGCCCACCGCGGCCACGCTCCCTCTGCGCTCCGCACACTGAGCTCGTCCAGGGTCCATAAAGTCTCCAGCTCCTCCTGCCCTGTCCCGGAACAGAGCACCGGAGCACAGCTCATCCCAGCCCGCCTGAAGCCTATTGCTTTTTGGGAGGTGATACTTAAGTCGATTTCTATGAATAGGTAAGAGCAAAAACGTTTGGTGACGATTATAAGGATCTCGATCTCTCTCTTCTCTCTTTCCCTCCCCCCACCCCACATCTTCCGTTCCTTCTGCTCGCAGTTCTTAAACCTACTGTCCTGTAGCAGCCTGGTCACTTACACACGTCTTCCCTCAACATGTCTTTCCGCCCCACGTGGGCATTGTTCATTCTCTCCAGTGAGCTGAGTTATCGGGGACTCATTTTCCGTAGTGTAGCTGTTTAGAGGCATCTTTTTTTGTGGGAATGATGCTCTCAAGTGCATGCGTGTTGATCTTCAGGCACCAGAGGAGGCCCCAGCACCTTCACAGTGCCAGCCTCCCAGAGAGTCCCACAGAGAAGAGAGCCACCCAGACCCTCCTGCTACTGGGGAGTTGCTTTTGTGGGCAGGTACTGGGTGCTCTTCACCATCTCCTCCTCCACCCTGTTAGGGACCAGCAACCCAGTCATCCTGACCAGCCAAAGGCTTGTTGCAGTCAAAGACAATTCCATGGTCAGTATTAATTTGAGGGGATATGAAGAGAGCCAAAGTTTTCCAAAAATACCTTAGGGAAGAAACATTTATTTCTAACAGATCAGTGCTGTCAGTACTTTTTTCTTTCTTTCTTTCTTTCACAGAGTCTCACTTTGTCATCCTTGGTAGAGTGCTGTGGCATCATAGCTCACAGCAACCTCAAACTCTTGGGATCAAGCAATTCTCTTGCCTCAGCCTCCCAAGTAGCTGGGACTACAGGCACCAGCCAATACCTGGCTATTTTTAGAGATGGGGGTCTTACTCTTGCTCTGGCTGGTCTCAAAATCTTTTTTTTTTTTTTTTTTGTAGTTTTTTTTTTTTTTTGGTTGGGGCCAAGTTTGAACCTACCACCTCTGGTATGTGGAGCCAGCGCCTTACTCCTTGAGCCACAGGCGCCGCCCTCAAAATCTTGAGCTCATGCGATCTACTTGCCTCAGCCTCCCAAAGTAATAGAGTCTTGTGGTATCGGACAAATTATTCATGCAGTCCCACATGGCCATCTGCCTTGATGCAGAACCTTTGAGGGTGGGTTTTTGCCAGTATCCCTGTTGTATTAATATTCTTGTGCTATTGATATCTTCGTTATTCTTGTTGGCTACTTGGCCTGTTGCTATAATTCTTTTCACTCTTTTAACTGTACATCCTCACATCCTCACCTGGTTTTTCTTGTTGGCTGTTTTTTAAGTCCTACTTTCTTTTTCTTTTCTTTTTTTCTTTTGTTTTTTGGCTGCTCTGAAGAATTTTACTTTAATGAATCATTGAATTGTTGTACCCTTTTAATACACATTCAAAATATTTTTTTAACCTTGGAAAGTATTCATTTATTTAAGAGATGGGGGGTCTCACTCTGTTATCCAGGCTGGAGTGCAGTGGTGTGTTCATACTTCACTGCAGCCTCAAACTCCTGGCCTCAA
Source organism: Perodicticus potto (assembly GCA_963574655.1). Classification (NCBI taxonomy): domain Eukaryota; kingdom Metazoa; phylum Chordata; class Mammalia; order Primates; family Lorisidae; genus Perodicticus; species Perodicticus potto. The sequence goes on from CAUYRH010077634.1 coordinate 29,939, forward strand.
GTGATCCTCTTGCCTCAGTCTCTGGAGTACCTGGGACTAGAGGTGCACACCAACAGGCCCATATATTAAAAAACAACAAAAAAAAAAAACTTTTTTAGAGATAGATTCTCACATGTTGCCCATGCTGGTCTCAAACTCCTAGCCATAAGGGATCCTCCCACCTCAGCCTCCCAAAGTGTTGGGTTTACAGGTGTGTGCCACCACACCCAGACATAAGCAGGATTCTTAAGACCTACTGTCATCAGAGCCAATAAAAATATATTGAACATGTTTTTTTTCTGTTAGTAATTACAAAGATTAAAATAGATGTTCTTTAATTTATTCTATTATTCTACTCACCACTAATAAGCACTAAGGTTGTGTGGCATATGCATATTCCTCTGTGTATGAGTGTGTGTTGCAGCTTTACTAAAAGATCATTATGGTACAAGAAACTGCAGATATTGGAAGTGTACAGTTTGATGACATTTGATACATGGATACACCCCTGAAACCACTATACTTAAGATAATAAATACATCCATCATGCCTACAGTTTTCTTTGGTCCTACCCCATCACACACCCCTCTCCCCAGGCAATTACTGATCTTCTTTCTATGGCCATAGATTAGTTTGCATTTTCTAGAATTTTATCTAAATGGAATTATACAATGTATAATTTCTCTTTCTCCTTGCTTTTTGTTCATATAATTATTTTGAGAATCATTCATGTTGTGATATGTATCAATATTTCATTTATATTGAATAGTTTTTATTTTAAATTTTCAAAAAATTTTAATTGGTACATAACTAGGTATATGTGATATTTTGGCACATCTAGACAAACTGTAGTGCTCAAAGTTGAGTAATTGGGGTATCCATCACCCCAAACATTTATCATTTCTTCTTGTGTGTGTGTGAGACAGAGTCTTACTATGTCACCCTCCATAGATTGCCGTGCTGTCCCGGTTCTTGGTAACCTCAAACTCTTGGGCTTAGGTCAGTGGTTCTCAACCTTCCTAATGCCATGAGCCTTTAATACAGTCCCTCATGTTGTGGTGATCCCCAACCATATGGTCACCATAACATGAGGAACTGTATTAAAGGGTCGCGGCATTAGGAAGGTTGAAAACCACTGGCTTTTTTTTTTTTTTTAATTTTTTTAGAGAACCACTGGCTTAAGCGATTCTCTTGCCTCAGCCTCCCAAGTAGCTGGGACTAAAGGCGCCTGATACAACGCCTGGCTATTTTTTGTTACCGTTGTCATTGTTGTAGCAGGTCCGGGCTGGCTTCTAACCCACCAGCCTGGTGTATGTAGCTGGTGCCGTAACCACTGTGCTATGGGTGCCGAGCCAAAGCTGAAATTTTAGAAGTTCAATAAAACCAATAAATCCCTATTAGACTAAGATAAAGGAAAAAAAGAGGGAAGACATAAGTAGCCAATATCAACAATGAAAAAGATACCCTCAATAATGGCAATAATCAAAAAGATAAATAACAAGTGTTGCTGAGGACGTGAAGAAACTGGAACCTTCATAAATTGTTGGCAGAAAGGTAAACTGGTACTGCCATTATAGAACAGTCTAGTGGTTTTTCAAAAGGATAAACATACAGTTAACATATGACATAGAAATTCCACTCCTAGGTATGTATGTAAGAGAAATGAAAATACATGTATATGTTCACATAAAAACTTATACTACATACACAAATGTTTACAACAGTATTATTAATAAAAGTAAAAAAATAGAAACGACCCAAATGTCTATCAACTAATGGATAAAAAAATGTGATATATCCATAAAAAGGAATGAATATTATTCAGTCATAAAAAGTAATGAAGTATTGATAACTATTATAACATAGATGAATCTCAGAAACATTATGCTGAATCAAAAAAGCTATTGGGTGTGGTGGCTCATGTCTGCAATCCTAGCACTCTGGGAGGCCAGAGTGGGTGGACTGCTTGAGCTTAGGAGTTCGACCACCAGCCTAAGCAAGAGCTAGACCCTTGTCTCTACTAAAAATAGAAAAACTAGCTGGGAGTCATGATGGGCACCTGTTAATCCCTGCTACTTGTGAGGCTGAGGCAAGAGGATTACTTGAGCCCAAGAATTTGAGGTTGCTGTGAGCTATGATGATACCAGGGCACAGAGTAAGACTCTGTCTCAAAAAACCCACAAAAACATAAGAAACAAAACAACCCCCCCAAATACAAAAAAGCTAATCACATATGAATACAAATTATATGATTTCATTTATATGAAATGTCCAGAATAGGGAAATCTAGGGGAGGGAAAGTAGATTAGTGGCTGCCATGGACTGGAGGGAAATGGGGAGTGACTGCTAAAGAGCATGGAATTTATTTTTGACTTGATAAAAATGTTCAAAATTGGATTGCGGTGATGGTTGTACAACTCTGTGAAAACACAAAGAACCATTTTATTGCACACTAAATATATATGAATTACATCCCAATAAAGCTGTTATATGAAAAAAGGAACAAGAGGTGACTTTTCTACCTCTTCTATAGATATTAAAAGGATAAGAAAGAAATAATGTGAGCAATTGTATGCCAATAAATTTGACAACTTCAATAAAAATGGACAAATTCCTTAGAGACCCAAACCCTAAGAGTTCACTAAAGAATAGATAACCCAAATATACTCTATATCATTAAATAACCTAAATTTGTAGTTAAATAAAAAAATCTTCCTGCAAAAAAAACTCCAGGTCCAAATGGCTTCACTAATAAATAGTATCAAACATTTAAGGAAGAACTAATAACAATTTCACACAAACTTATCCACTAATTTGAAGAGATGGCAATACTTCTCAAATCATTATACTTTGAAGACAGCATTACTCTGACCCTAAATCCAAACAAAGACATTATAAGAAAATAAAACTACAATCTGATATTCTCATAAATATGGATACAAAAATTCTTTTTTTTTTTTGAGACAGAGCCTCAAGCTATCACCCTGGATAGAGTGCTGTGACATCACAGCTCACAGCAACCTCCAATTCCTGGGCTCAAGAGAGTCTCTTGCCTCCGCCTCCCAAGTAGCTAGGACTACAGGCGCCCACCACAACGCCTGGCAATTTTTTTTTCTTGGTTGCAGCCGTCATTGTTGTTTGGCAGGCCGGGCTGGATTCGAATCTGCCAGCTCAGGTGTTCATGGCTGGTGCCTTAGCCCGCTGAGCCACAGGCGCCGAGCCTGGATACAAAAATTCTTTTTTTTTTGAGACAGAGCCTCAAGTTATCACCTTGGATAGAGTGCTGTGGCATCACATCTCACAGCAACCTCCAATTCCTGGGCTCAAGCGAGTCTCCTGCTTCTCCCTCCCAAGTAGCTGGGACTACAGGCACCTGCCACAACGCCCGGCTATTTGTTGGTTGCAGCCATCATTGGTGTTTGGCGGGCCCGGGCTGGATTCGAACCCGCCAGCTCAGGTGTAAGTGGCTGGCGCCTTAGCCCGTTGAGCCACAGGCGCCGAGCCACAAAAATTCTTAATGAAATGTTAGCATATTGAATCAAACAAAATATGAAAAGGATAATTCACCATAAACAAAATTGGTTTAATATTTTTAAAAAATGTGATCTAGTATAATAAGTAGCTAGCAGACTAAAGAAAAACTGTATGATCATGTTAGTAGATGCAGACCAAGCATTTGACAAAACCCAGTATCTTCTTATGATTAACGATACTCAATAATCTATGATTAGAATGGAATTTCCTCAACCCGATAAAGGGCATCCAGGAAAAGCCAGGAGCTAACATCATACTGAAAGGTGCAAGACTGGATGCTTTCTCCCTGAGATCAGAACTAAGGGTAGGATGACTACTCTTACTACTTCTATTCAACTTTGTACTAAAAGTTTTGGTCAGTGAAATAAGACCAGTGGGAGAGAGAAAGAGTAGAAAGGAGAGGAAGAAAGGCAGGAAAGGGGAAAAGAACAACCTAATTAAAAAATTGGCAAAAGATTTGAGTAGATACTTCACCAAAGAGGATATATTGGTGGCAAATAAGTATAAGAAAAGATGCTCAACATCACTAGATATTAGGGAAATATAAATGAAAAACACAATTAAATACCATATCATATCTATTAGAATTTCTGAAATGAGTAAGACTGACCACATAGACTACTGCAACTCATATGTTACAGGTGGGAATCTAAATGGTACGATCTCTTTAGAAAATAATTTGGCTGTTTCTACAAAAGTTAACCATATACCTGCCATATGATCCAGACATTCCATTTCTAAGTGCTCATCGCCCCCGCAAAAGAGAGCATATGTCTACATACAGACTTGTACGCAAATGTTCACAGTAGCTTTATTTGTAATACCTCAAACTGGAAACATCCTAATATCTATTAGCAGGCAAATGTATCAACAAATTGTGGTACATTTAAACAATGGATACTACTCAGCAATAAAAAGGAATAAACTACTGATACACACAATAACCTGGATAAAACTTAAAATAATTGTGTTGAGAAAAATAAACCCAACACAAAAAGAATATATACTGTAGGATTCCATTTACATAAATTACTAGAAAATACAAATACGTAATGACTGAAAGCATATAGATAGTTGTCTGGGAACTGGGGGTATATGAGACAAGAAAATTCTTAGAATTCTTGGATAGAGGCTCAGCGCCTGTGGCTCAATGGGCTAAGGCGCCAGCCACGTACACCTGAGCTGGCGGGTTCGAATCCAGCCCAGGCCCGCCAAACAGCAATGGTGGCTGCAACCAAAAAATGGCCAGGCATCGTGGCGGGCGCCTGTAGTCCCAGCTACTTGGGAGGTGGAGGCAGGAGACTCGCTTGAGCCCAGGAATTGGAAGTTGCTGTAAGCTGTGATGCCACAGCACTCTATCCAGGGTGATAGCTTGAGGCTCTGTCTCAAAAAAAAAAAAAAGAATTCTTGGATAGATATGTTCTCTATCTTGATTGTGGTGATGTTTGTTGCACATATGTCAAATTTACAAAACTATACACTTAAAATATGTACAGTTTATTGTATGTTCACATATACCAATAAAGCTTGTTAAAGAATGACATGCTCCTCTAATGGCTGCAATCTCAGGGAAAATTCTTTTAGTAGCTTAGCTGATTGAATGCAGCATCTTCATTTATCCTCTCCTATCTCCTACTGAATAAATCAAGATTTTAAAATGTCATCTGAAGGTACTGACACCAATGTATTATAACATTAGATTCATTAAATCCAAAATCCCTCACTCATCTAAAATGATCAAAATTAACAAGATGACAAAGCTCCTTTTTGTGTAAACAAAGTGCTAGAAGGAAAGTCATCAAATCAGAAAGTCAATATGCTTTCAGCCTTTTCTATAATCACACTGAAATCTATTAATACCTGCAGATGAGTCAGAAGGAAAGACAAATACTGTATATAAGTGAACATAAAGCTGAAAATATCAAGAGAAGCCATAAAAGAATAAGAGCTATAAACACAGAAGATGAATTTATCTATGGAAATACATTTTACAATTTGCTTTGCATTTAATTTTATTAAAAATGACAAGTAGCTTCTGTTCTGAGCTGACGGTAGGAGTTGAGGTTATACACAGTCACGTACCCAAGGGTAATAGAGAAAGCATAATATAAAACAAGAAACTTTTGGCGGTGCCTGTGGCTCAAAGGAGTAGGGCCCAGCCCCATACACCAGAGGTTGTGGGTTCAAACCCAGCCCCCGCCAAAAAAAAAAAAAAAAAAAAAAAAAAGAACAAGAAACTTTCACATTCAGTTCATATATTTCATAAACTAAGTCCTTATTAATGATTTCTGACAGAAAGAAAATGCAACTTACCTTATCTAAAAAAGGAGGGGGTGGCAAAAAGAATGAGGCTATGAGATATGAAAGATCACACTCCTTATTTACTCAGTAAAATTTGGAATTTAGTGCAAGGTATCAAATCTACTCTCATTTCCCTCCTATTACCATTAGAAAAACATCTAAAAATATATGACAGTTAAAAATAATATACTTACCATGAAAATTTTCCAAACACAGTAAATGGAGAAAAAGTAACCCAGAAAATTAAAATATTTCCCCTTGAAAGTTTTGGAGTATTCTATTCTCTCCTGGGGTGAAACAAACAGAAAACATGGTTCATCTCAATAAAATATAAATTAATATTCAATACAAGTGTTCCTCTCTATAAATCATTGTTCAGGCTGGGTCAAATAACCACACATGGTAATATGTCATAATATGAAACTAACAGTTGTAGTAGTGGTCAACATTTACTGAATATTTACTTCAAACTACAGACTAGGATAAATACCTTACATGCATATTACTTGCCCAGGGCCACACAGCTGGTGAGGTGTGGGCCTGTTTTCTAAGCCTAGTTAACTTCTATCCTATATGACCACTCCCATGAAGTAGGCTCAGGTCTTCCAGTTTCCAAAGCCTATTAACTATGCTCTAACAGCTACCCTGTGAAGCCAACCTCAAAAAGAATTAAAATAGTTTGCGACCTTCACTAACAGATTTTGTATATTTAAGTTATATTGCATTTTAGGAATAAATAGGAAAGTTATATTTACTGATCTAGATCCTTTAAAATAGGGTTAGACCATGGCATATAGGTGTCTACTGCTCTTATAACTAACTTGTAAGGGAATAAACAGGAATCAGACGAGCTACCCATCTTTATCCCAGGTCAGGAGGAAGTGGAGCATTCCACCTTCCTAGTGTTGAAACCCTCTTCTGACCATCCCACCAATTTCTATTACTGAAGGTGTTCTACTAAGGATTTTGCTAGTGATAGGAGCAATTTCATGAAGAGTATAGATGCCTCACCCCTCATGTTTCATGGCTGATACTGAAGCCATGAGGTTCTTTTGCTTGGCCATGGAGAACACTCAAAAGCCAATTAGTCTTATTCTCTCTTTAATCATATTGTTAAAAATCACACTTCAGTTTCCTTGCTCTGTACCTTGGTAGCATAAAGATCAGCTGTTTCCAGAAAAAGCTGTCTACTTAGTTCTTCCAAAGCATCCACTTCCTGTTGAATAAGGGTAAGATCTGGCACAAAACACCATTAAGGTTCAAATCACATACAAATGTAAAGAAATGGCAGTGAAGAAAGCACCTTTCTTGTTTTTCCATAGCAGATCCCAGGAATTGCCTGTATTTTCAACTTTCTGTTTCAAAGCCTGCAGGGCTACTTCAGTGCAATTTTCCCAACCTCTGACACAGATGTGTAAAAGCTTTACTATCAAATACACCACCATCAAATATCTATCACTGTTTCTCTAAGTCAAGTGGCTCAGATGGATGGTTTCACTTGTTTGTTTTTTGTTTTGTTTATCTAGTTAAATTAAATGTAATCTTCAAGATCACAAGTGGTTACATAATAACATCTATAGTAATATACAGCTTTCTCCTATATTATCTGAATAAATGCAATGTTAGGAAACGGAACTAATATTAATATTTACTGAGTTCTAATATAGGCTTGGATTTATAGACATTATCTTCTTTGGTTCTTTAGGGACATTATCATCTTTTACTCTCACAATAATCCCATGAGATGACAGATGTTGTTACCAATTTTGCAGATAAGGAAAGTGAAGCTCAGAAAGTTAACTTGCTCAAAGTCACACAGCTAACAGGTGTGGATGAAAAGTCAGATATGCCTTAATCCAAGGCCTGCCTTTTCCACTACGCTATGCTATTTTCCAAGAACTCAATGAGGTAGTCTCCCATTTAGGAAACAGGGACTCAGAGAGCTTACATAATCCTGGTGTATTAGCTGACCATCACTGAAATAGTTCTAAAACCTACAATATTGGCTTTATGGAATTTTAATAAAAATAGTAAACAGAAGCACTGACCCAAGTCCTCCCTCTGTGATTTGTTCCCACTATTATCCAAGTCAGCAAGTGCCCTTTAGTTCCTTCCTCAACAGTGGCTACTATTTGCATAGTTCAGACCACCAAACAATATGGTCTGTCTAGTTAGATGTCTATCTCTCCCATGATTAAGGGCAAGGTTGCTGAGGAGAGAGGCTGTATTCTATTCATCACTCTATCCCTGAGTACTCAGCTTAGAAATAGATGTGAAATGAATGTTTCTTGGTTAAATAAATCTAAATTAACACTTTTTCTTTCTCTTCCATAATCATCCTGCCTTTCTTTGATCTTTTTCTTATATTTGACACTAGAAGAACATAACTCACAATTTGTAGGAAGAATAAACAATATCCTTCTTCTCCAATTGAAGGGAAAGGGAATTTGTACTTCCTTGGGCCAGAGAAGGCAATAAGATATACCATCTCATGCTTATCCTCCAAAGTTTTGACTTTGAGACTGGGAGCCACACAGAAATTTGGTTATACAATTTGGGAATTAGTTCAACATCATAACCAGTTGGGCCAAGAATAATCTACTAACCTCACCTCCTTGGTTCGTTTTTTTTTTTTTTTGAGACAGAGTCTCACTATGTCACCCTTGGTAGAGTGCCGTGGAGTCATAGCTCACAGCAACCTCAAACTCTTGGGCTTAAGCGATTCTCTTGTCTGTCTCCCAAGTAGCTGGGCCTATAGGTGCCTGCCACAACACCCAGCTATTTTTTTTGTTGTAGTTGTCGTTGTTTGGCAGACCCGGGCCAGGTTTGAACCCGCCAGCCCCAGTGTATGTGGCCGGCACCCTAGCTGCTGAGCTATAGGTGCCAAACCATCTCTTTGGTTCTTTAAACCAAAAGTCACTGGAGAAGCAGAGCTACTTAAAATTTATCTAGGCATATAATTACTTTAGAAGTAGGTCATCCCCTATAAAACCATCCATTTTAGGGAGCCATTTCACTTTGTGGTGGTTTTTCAGAGTTGAGACATGTAATAGTATAGCGGAAAGAACTATGAAAAAGAGACCACAGTTCTGTTCTTAGCTTTGCCACAATCCACTATAAATGGAAAGACTAACGTTTTATGACCCTTCAGCTCATAGACAATGATTTTATATCTCACCTGGGGGTTGGAAAGAGGATTCTGAATGCATTGTATTTTCTAAGCCCAGCCCTGGTCAGTTTAAGATAGAAGGGACTATCTTAATACTATTTTTTTCTTCTCTCTTTGGTCCAGAGTTGACAAAAAGAATCAAGCAGGGGGACAAAGGATACTTTCACTCCCTGGTGCTGAAGTAGTAACACTTTTTATCATTCCCCAGAATCCTGAAGGTTTGTTATGCACCTCCCCCTTCTGGAACATAGTTCTTCGTGCCATTGCCATCCTAAAATGAAAGAAAAAATAAAAACTCAGCAAGGAAGCATGGAACCTCAAAGTCCAGTCTCATCTACTTTCCAGTCTCACAGCTGCCTCTTTCATCGGCTGAGCTGTTCAGAAAAGGATGCTGATTCCAGAGTCCTATTTTTCTACTACTTACAACTGAAGAGAAACCATTGTGGAAGCAATGTGGTCTAGGTGAAGCAGCACAGAATTTGGAAGAGGCAATACTTTTGAGAACTAGCTCTGCCAAGTTAGAAGTTGTGAAGCCATAGAATTTTCATTTTTCCTGTCTGGATAGATGTGAAAATGAATGAAATAATCTATAAGAACTTACGTTTTCAATTATAAAGTGTTGTACATATGTTAATAATTATTACAGTTACCATTTAAGCATAAAACGGCTAACATACCTAGCTAGGGTACCAGGTACAGAGTAGGAACTCGATATTTTCTTCCTTCCTTTTCAAAAGCAGACAAAAGGAAAAAAATAGCAAAATCACATAAACTAGTCCCTTTCTAAAAATGAGTCTAACCCCCTCACGCACTGTAATCTGTCCCACTACTGAATAAATGAACAGGAAACCTGCCATTCCTTTCTCTCGTCCTCTCAATTTGTGAGGGACCCACTAGCAGGCTGGCAGCTGCTGGATTGTTCCAGTCCAAAACAAAGACATTAAGAACAAGGCCCTTATGAGGTTAAAAAATAAGATCATTTGTACATAAATGATTACTTGAAGGGTATAATGGGCCAAGGACAGTAGGGCCTGAAAAATGAACCAGAATGAGTCTAATAAAAATATAGAATATCAAGACTAAAGAAAACCTTAACTGAAAACAGAAATTTTGGGGTGATAAAAGAGAAAAATGGTGAGGAGGAAGCAGCAACATTGCTATGTATGGTTAGGACTAATACAAATGGTACCAATAGTACCAAATACCAAATGGTATTTCTGTGGGCTAAATTCTTTAAGCCATTTAGCTAAAATAATATTAACAAGAAAAAATGTTAAGTGTGCCAGCCATGTTGACTTAACTGTTTCTTCCTCAAAATGGCCTTTGCCTGGAAACTGAGAGAAAGAAACACAGATCCAAGTTCCAGCTCTTTCTGACTTTCTTCTAACTATAATCAACTATAAGTCAGCATTTTGGGAAAATATAATAAATGACCAAGAAGAGGATGAGACCTAGGGAGATTATGATGTGGTGAGGCTCAGTAATTCTTAGTTTTTCTTTTTTCACAGTTGAGAAAGCTAGAACACGTATGTAAAGAAGGACAGGGTTCCTTTCCACTCCTTTAGTAGTACACTTCAGCTTACCACATTCTTTTAAAGGAGAGACAGCTGGGAGAGAGGGAGCATACAGCCCATTTCTGATGCCCTCATTTTCATTGTCCATAACACAACAAGCATGAATGACTGGCTGTGGAGTGGAACTGGTTGAATACGTAAAGGCAAATGACAGTGTGTACTGTGGTCTCATAACAGGTAAGTAGAGAAGATAATCACTAGAAGAATGCAAGTTGGCTGCACATAGATGAGCATGGCTTATTTTAAACAACTTGCTTTCACTTTCAATTTTATCAAGAACTTATTTATTAATTCTAAACCAATTTTGCTCTTCTCAAATAAGTTGCAGATGAAAAAGAAACTGTCACATAGTTAAGAAGAAAACATAATAATATCAAACTTTCTCACATGGTGAAAGGAATAAAAACCCCAATAACAGTACTATGGAATTAGATTATTTTCATCTTCAACTTTTCTTTGCCATCATCACCACCACAGTGATCATCATCACTACAGCCTCTTATAACAAGATAAAGATAATAAGAAACTATCTATCTGTTACCAGCTGAATGTTATTTAAAATCCATAATATGGAAGAACATATACACTTGATTAAGGTTTGGTGGTAATGTGTAAGAGAAGCCAAAAAATGTCTACCAAGGTTTAAATATGTTATTTTGTTTTCTCTTCTCTGTTGTTCCTGGTGGGAAGTCAGCCATTACTTTTCTTTTTTAACTAAACTTTTAATTTTGAGATACTTGTAAATTCATATGCAGTTTTAAGAAAAATACATGAGTAGATTAATAAAATGTGATACATGTATATTATGGAGTACTCAGCCATTAAAAAAAAAAATGGTGAACGGATACCTTTTGTAACAACCTGGATGAACTGGAGACCTTTCTTCTAGGTGAAGCATCACAAGAATGGAAAAACAAACACCACATGTAGTCACTATTAAATTGGAACTAATCAATCAACACTCATGCGCACATCTGGTAGTAAAACTCAATGGAAACTAAGCAGGTGAGAGTGGGGAGGAGGGGATGGGAACATTCACATCTAATGGGTGCAAGGCATGCTATTTTGGAGATGGGTACACTTATAACTGTGACTCAAATTGCACAAAATCAATTCATGCAACCCAAACATTTATACCCTTGTAATATTCTGAAATTTAACAAAAAGAAAAAAGAAAAAATACAGAGATTCTGTGTACTCTTTACCCAATGGAAACATCTTGCAAAATGGAGTCATGATATCCATCACTACAAGCATCGTTCATGCTGCCCTGTACAGCCCACTTCCTTCTCACCCCCCTCTCCTTCTTAACCCCTGGCAACCACTAATCTGTGGTCTATTCTATACTTTTGTCATTTCAAAAATGTGTAAATAACTAGAAACAGTATGTATCCTTTGGGAAATGGCTTTTTCACTCAACATAATTTTTTTTTGAGATCCATCCAGATTGTTGTGTATGTCAATAGTTTGTTTTTTGTTTTTTTTTGAGACTGAGCCTCAAGCCGTCACCCTGGGTAGAGTGCTGTGGCTTCACAGCTCACAGCAACCTCCAATTCCTGGGCTTGAGCGAGTCTCCTGCCTCTGCCTCCCAAGTAGCTGGGACCACAGGGGCCCACCACAATGCCTGGCTATTTTTTGGTTGCAGTCGTCGTTGTTGTTTGGCGGGCCTGGGCTGGATTTGAACCCGCCAGCTCAGGTGTACGTGGCTGGCACCTTAGCCCGTTGAGCCACAGGTGCCAAGGCAATAGTTTGTTTTTATTGCTAAGTAATCCATGGTAAGAATGTGCCACAATTTGGTTAACCATTCACCCATTGAAGGACATCTGGATTCTTTCTAGTTTTTGGCTACTATGAATAATTAAACTGTTATAAACATTTGTGTAGGCTCGGCTCCTGTGGCTCAACGGGCTAAGGCGCCAGCCACGGACACCTGAGTTGGCGGGTTCGAATCCAGCCCGGGCCCGCCAACCAACAATGACGGCTGCAACCAAAAAATGGCCGGACGTTGTGGCGGGTGCCTGTGGTCCCAGCTACTTGGGAGGCGGAGGCAAGAGACTCGCTCCAGCCCAGGAACTGGAGGTTGCTATGAGCTGTGATGCCACAGCACTCTATCCAGGGTGACAGCTTGAGGCTCTGTCTCAAAAACAAACAAACAAACAAACAAACAAAAAATTTGTGTACAGGTTTTTTTTTAAGAGACAGAGTCTTACTTTGTCGCCCTCAGTAGAGTGCTGTAGCATCACAGCTCACAGCAACCTCCAGCTCTTGGGCTTAGGTGATTCTCTTGCCTCAGCCTCCTGAGTAGCTGGGACTACAGGTGCCCACCCCAATGCCCAGATTTTTTTTGTTGCAGTTTGGCTGGGGCCAGGTTTGAACCCAGCCACCCTCGGGGCCAGTGTCCTACTCACTGAGTCACAGGCGCCACCCAATGTGTACAGGTTTTTATGTGGATGTAAATCTCCATTTCTCTGGACAAATTCCCAGGAATGCAATTGTTGGGTGTGGTAACTGCATGTTCAGTGTCTTTCCTTCTTTCTTTCTTTTGAGATTAGGTGTGTAAGAGATTTACTGGAGTAAACAATTATCAAGGATAAAGGGGAAGGCGGCTAGGGTAGGCAGGGAGAGACTTTTGAAGGGGAAAAGGAAGGAAGGATTGGGTAGGAAGAGTCATATACTGAGACACAGTTCTGAGAAAGTTATGGCCAGGCTGAGGGGAAGTCCCAGAGTCAAAGTTGACTGATAGATGAATCTCCCATTGGTAGCATATCCAGTTTCTTTCTTTCTTTCTTTTTTTTTTTTTGAGATAGAGCCTCAAGCTGTCACCCTGGATAGAGTGCTGTGGCATCACAGCTCATAGCAACTTCCAATTCCTGGGCTCGAGTGAGTCTCCTGCCCCTGCCTCCCAAGTAGCTGGGACTACAGGCGCCCGCCACAACGCCCGGCCATTTTTTGGTTGCAGCCGTCATTGTTGGTTGGCGGGCCTGGGCTGG
>CAUYRH010077637.1:0-13090 GCA_963574655.1 Perodicticus potto
TCCAAAAGAAATTTTCTCTCCTGGCGCTCCACTATAAGGCAAACCTGGGGCTCTTGAGGGGTGATGACACAAGCTGGAGCCATGAGAATTTGCCCTGGGCACTCTCAGTCCAGTTTGGGCTCCAATGGGGTCACTGTCCCAGGAGGTCTTCGCCTCTGGGGACAGGCCACCCTCCAGTGGGCACCCTTGCATTCTGGACAGGGGCCAGGTGGCTTGCCCAGCTGGTGGTACTGCTGGGTGCAGTCTTCTCTGAAGTGGCCAGTCTGACCACATTGAAAGCACTTGTTTTTCACTCCTCTGGTTTCCCTCTGCCCCTGAAGGTTGCTCGTTTGTCAGAGTGCCATTACTAGAGCTATCATTCTTTTCTGTTCCTTTCTCTCTTTTTCCTCCTTTATCTCCATATCTTGGTTACGAAAGACCGTAGTGGCCATTTTAAGAAGATTCTCCAGGTTATGGTCTGGGACTATAGTCAATTTCTGGAGTTTTCTTTGAATGTCTGGAGCCACTTGAGGGATAAATTTGTCTTTTAAAATAATCTGACCCTCTATGGAGTCAGGTGTCAATTTGGTGTGTTTTCTCATTGCCTCCCTAGGATGTGCCTTTCTTTATGCCAAAATTTTTTCAACCCCATACCCATACCTGACACATATAACTTTTCCTTTCTAGCAGAAAATAACACAGCTCTGTTCAGCCCCATAACTACAGACTTTCCACCCCTAGCCACCCCCAGTTTAACCTGCTTCAATCTCACAAGTACTGGAGACTCTGTAGGCTTTATAATGCCTGCTCTCTCTTCCCTCAACTCAACTTTTCCTTTATCTGTCTCCTCCTATGCTCCTTTGGGAATATTTTTCCTCTGCGGCCATTCCATCTATCAGTGCCTACACACTAACCGCTTTGGTCTTGCACACAAGGTTTCCTCCCCCACCCAAGTCTCTTTTGTGAATGACTTCTCTCTATCTCAGGCCCTGATGCATCCATCTCCTTCCATACAAAAAAGAGACTCCTCTCTGTACTCCTCTGAACAGGCATAGTGGCTGAAATTGGCACAGGCATTGCAGGCATTAGTACATCAACCCACTTTTACCACCAACTCTCCCTAGAACTTAACAAAGACATGCAAAGAGTAACAGACTCTTTCGTCACGCCTATAATCCCAAATTAACTCTTTAGCTGCAGTAGTCCTCCAAAACTGCTGAGCCTTAGATTTATATAGCAGAAAAAGGGGGCACATGCATTTTGGGGGGAAGAAGAATGTTTCATTGCAAATCAGTCAGGAACAATCATGGGCAAAGTAAAAGAACTCTGAGAATGAATCAAAGAGAGGCAAACGGATCTTGAAAAATCTAATCCCTGGTCTTTATTCAACTCCTGGCCTCCTTGTTGATTTCCCATTTTAGGATCACTAATTATGATCTTTTTCATTCTCAGTTTTGGACCAGTAATCCTCTGCCTCATCTCCCATTTACTGACCAGGCAGTCGCCCCAAAACAACTGCTCATATCCTTGCCCTACGTGGATGATGTCAACTAGTTCAGACTGAAGACCCAAGAGTGTTTCCGTAAAGACCACTCCCTTTCCCCTTCTTTTTTTCCTTATAGGCAGCCTGCACAGACCCTCAACCCATAGGAAACAGTCAAGGAAACACCACACCCATCACTCCACCTTCTTATGATAGACTAAAAAGCCCGGGATGATAGGACCAAATGTAGGGACCCACCTAAATAGAACCATCCTGCCCAAGAAAGACTGTCCCGCCCAGGAAGGAATGAGTGCATGAACGTACCACCCAGGAACAAATGAATGCACCAATCCTTATCACTCTGAACTCTAATATTCCCACCTGCCTTAACCCAAGTGCTGACTTCTTTTTCTGACTCAGTCTACTTGCACCCAAGTGAATAAAGGCCACGCACGTTGCCCACGAAGAACCTGGACTCTGCTTCCTTTCGTTCATGTCTCGGGATAACCTCTCATTTTTGGTCCTTAACCTCTCGTGGCCTAGAGAAATTCTTTTTTGTCCAGCACAGAGCACCTACTGAACTTTCCAATCTAATTCTTGTAAAAGTCCAATTTTAGCTAAGAACCCTGCTAAATCAGTTTGGCAAGATCACTCTCACACTTGATATCCAATCAGGTTCCTCATTCCCCAGTGTCCTGTGGGTAATAATCCCCTAATTCTGGTCACCCTGGCCCATCTTCAGCAATAATCCTGTCAATTCAGTTTAGCCAGACTCCTCTTGACCCCTGATATTTTCACTTAGTAATTTTCCATCACTGAAACCCACCTGTTCCTTGGCTATAAACTCTCACATTCCCATGCTATATTCTCAGGTGAATCCAGTCTCTCTCCCCCACTGCAAGACCCCATAGCAGTGGTCTCGGTACCTATCAGTCTCTTTACTGTGTTTTATCAAGTCTCATTGAATAATTTTTTTCTTTCACAGTAGTCAAAATAAACTTTCTGCCTTGGCAGCTTTTTTGTTTTTTATTTTGTTCCATCTGTCTTGAAAGTTAACTGTATAACTAATATTATGTCAATTTTATTTTGGTCATCTCGTCAGGATGGTCTTCCCCTTCCACCCCCCACACAATAATGGATATGAAAAGCACGTACTTTAATTTAAATGCAAATATCTCCTTCGGTCCTGATACTTTTCTCAAAATTTGAAAGTAGAAATTGCTTCCCAAACAAAGCCAACAGTGTCTTCAGGATTAATGTGCACATGTGGAGTATCAGCATCATTGCTTTGAGCTTCACTCAAAATGGATTAATATTCTAGGGTGTTTGCAATTCGTTTCTACTGAAGGTCTGGGTGGTGCACAGTGTCACACTCACACTCAGCTCTGAAAAATATTATTCTTTCTTTCTGAGAAATCAGAGTCTAGGCAGTCCTTGCTAGAATAGTGCCTCATTCTGGCATGGAGGGCTTTTCCACAATGCTTCTTGTAGACCCAAGTCTTCATTGAAAATTTGGGTATTTCACAGTGAATCTGGCAGCCAAGAACAATGAAAACTCGTGTAGTGAAAATAAGATGGAATCAGGCAGGCAAGGGCCGACATGGCACAGCTGTTCTGGTTGGTTTAGGTCCTGCTTGACCTTTGCCCCTTGTCTCTTATTCTTACTGTTTTGTAAATTTAGTTTGCACCCTAAAGATGCCTATCTTAAGTAGTTTGGGAGGATTGATTTAAGAGATTAACTTTTGAATTGGAATGTTGTAATAGGTCACTGACTTATGCTGTTTATTACCTGGAATAGGGGTTGGTATAGTCTTTGCTTTGAACTTTTATGTATAAAACTGTAATTTTGGAAATTTTGGACAGAACCAGTCTTGGGGAGGCTGTTATCAGATGAAGAGGGTCCAACTGCCTGTCACTGTCAGCCAATATTCAGAGATAGGGACAGGTCCACTAAACTTTGTCAGAAGGCCGGGATTCTGGAGAACAGTGAGAGTAGCCTCTCCAAGACTGCTCTGTTCTTCCGTTTCTGACATTATAGTTATATATTTGAGTTCAAAGTGAAGACCCTTATCTTAAACAATAATTAGCTGAACCCATGATCTATAGTAAACAATAATTGGTATAATTCATGATCTGACATAACATTCCTATTCCAAAGTTAATCTCTCTAAACTATTCAATCCACCTAAACTGTTCAAGATAGACATCTTTAGGGCTGAGTTAAATTTACAAAACAGCCACACCTATGGTGCATCTTAGAAGGGTACAGGCGAAACTTACTAAATGCAGAATACAAATGTCTTCATACAATAACTAAAATGCCATGAATGGTATGTTAAACAATTTGATGAAAACATTTCAGATTGTATATGAAACCAGCACATTGTACCCCTTGATTGCACTAATGTACTCAGCTACAATTTAATAAAAAAGAAAAAATAAAAATAAATTTACAAAACAGTAAGAATGGGAGATAAGTTTGGGGGAGTGGGGGAGGTGGTGAAGTTTGAGCAGGGCTCAAGCAGTCCAGCTGTGTTGTGTCTGCCTTAGCCTGACATGTTCCATCTTATTCTCACTGTATGTGCTTTCAAGGCTGCTCTCACTATTCTCCAGGATCCTAGCCTTCTGACAAAGTTTGGTGGACCTATCCCTGTCTCTGCATATCTGCTGACAGTGACAGGTGGCTGGATTCTTTTCACCTAGTAATAATGATACGCGGCATGAGAGCTGCATGGTACAAACTTGGCATTCAAACACCGAGAGCACAAAGAATCTTCTCACCCAGGGATGCTGGTGAGAATGTTATGGACCCTTCAAATGTCTGGCTGTTGGGATTTTTTTCTTTTGGCTAAAGTTCTGGTGGCTGTCCATAGGTTGATCTGAGAAGAATCTACGATTATCTATAATATTTTCTCAAGTATTCTTATTTTAAGAATTCTTGTAACAAAACAGCTGACTTCCAGTGGGAAGTTACTTTAAGATGAGCTTTGTCTTACATGCAGTACTTTTCTGGGTAAATCATCCCAAGTGCATTCTTAACACAATGCCATTTGGACTTATACATTCCAGATGTTGCCATGGGAGACAACATTTATGATTATCCTGCATTTTGAGCAAGACTTATCCTAAGCAAAACATTTATGCATTATCTTTTCTTTCTTCTTCAAATACAATCACACTCTTTGGTGGTACTACCCAACACCACAGGCTTTATAGCCCCAGGGGGGAAGAGTAAAATTCCATTTGAAGGAAGCCGGAAAAGCTTCACATTGTTATGCACAGGCAACTGTGTGGCAGCCTAAGCTTAAGGTCTGTGACACCTGGGGTGGTGGGCTGTTCTAGCCAGGCATAGTTTATTGGAGTGATAGAACAGCTTAATAAAATATGGAGACAATGCAACCAAGAAGCTACTTCTTCTTTCCAAAAGCCCAGAGTTGTATGAAATTTCTACTGAAGCACAATAAAGACCAGAGAAGCCACAAAATAGTAGTACTGAGTCTAGCCTAGCATTCCCAGAGGCTATATCCTGGAGCACCAAGAGGCATGGCAGATGGTTTTTAGATCCCTGTAGTAGAAAACATGGTACCACAGAACCACTCTGAACTTAAAGTATCAACTTTCAACAAATACAGTTGGAGAAATAGAATTTTATATATAAAATCTCATATAAGATGAGAATTCTTTCTTTTTTTTTTTTTTAGAGACAGTCTTACATTGTCACCCTCGCTAGAGTGCCATGGCATCACAGCTCACAGCAGCCTCCAACTCTTGGGCTTAGGTGGTTCTCTTGCCTCAGCCTCCCCAGTAACTGGGACTATAGGCATTGCCACAACGCCTGGCTATTTTTTGTTGCAGTTTGGCCAGGGCCGGGTTTGAACCTGCCACCCTCGGTATATGAGGCTGGTGCCCTACCCACTGAGCCACAGGTGCAGCCCAAGATGAGATTTCTTATATGAATTCATATTCATAATAATTGCTGAAATTACATTGCAAATTAAATTGTAGCCCACCTTTGGACACAGAGGAGGATCTGTGGACAATCCAGAATTAGAGTAGTAAAGTAAGTGAACATGTGGACAGGACTGGAGCACAAATATTTTCCTTAGCTATCTGGCTAAGAGTCGTGTGAATTCTTGTATGGTTTGTTGTATGTATAATTGTGCTAAAGTTAACTCTGTAGTACACTAACATTATGCATTCTTCCATAGTGTGCACACACTATGTTGTCCTTATAAAGTGTCTGTTGTCTTTATAATGTATTAGGTTCATGCACCATTTTTAGATTTGTTCAAGAATTTGAATGGGGTGGATTCAGGCTCAGGTGCTCAGAATGGGTGTAGATTAATAAGCTGAAAGTGAGTTCATTGAAACTAATTTGTTAGAAATTGGTTTACCAAAAGACATTTCACCAATTAATTAACTGGCAAAGAAGGAATGCCAATGATTGTATAAAAGAGGGTGGCTGGTTTTCTTTAAATTTCTTTTCAGTTCACTCTATTGTTCATTTTTTCTCCCTTTTTTTCTTTTTGTTGAGACAGAGTCTCACTTTATCACCCTCAGTAGAGTGCCCTGGTGTCACACAGCTCACAGCAACCTCCAATTCTTGGGCTTAGGCGATTTTCTTTCCTCAGCCTCCCGAGTAACTGGGACTATAGGCGCCTGCCACAACGCCCAGCTATTTTTCTGTTTTGCAATTTGGCTGAGGCTGGATTTGAACCTGCCACCTTCAGTATATGGGACTGGTGCCCTACTTGATGAGCCACAGGTGCTGCCCTATTCATTTTCTCTTAATTTGCATACTGTTAGTTGCCTTAATCAAATGAAAGTTTTGCATAAATTTTAGCACTTCGAAAGTGCTCACTGTCAAAATGCTGGTCAGATAGATAACTGTTATTCCACATTCCCCACAGGGTGATCAGATGAAGAGGCTTTCAGTGGAGCAGGGAAGCTGAGCAGAGAAGGCTGGTGGGGAGATAAAGGTGTTTTATTTGTGGTGTAACAAATTTGGTGTTGGGCAAGATGGAGAAATTTGTTTTATCTTATTACTGTGTAGAGCCTTTTAATTTTATTTTGTGTTGAGGAAACACAAAGATATAACACTGGAAATCCTTTGTAATTTGATATGTCATAAATTTTGCTCAGAGCTACCAAATGCCTGTATTAGAATACTAAAAATAATAAATATCTAGTGGACCTTAGGGCAAAGGCTAAGAAAATTTCTTCTTTTTTAGCACTCTAGGAATTTCTTATTTTTATTTCACTTTCTTTTCTCTCATATGAATAGCTATGAATCTTTTTTCTGAAGACTGAGTCTCATTTTATTGCCTTAGATAGAATGCCATGGCTTCATAGTTCACAGCAACCTCAAATGCTCAAACTCTTGGGCTCTAGCATTTCTCTTGCCTCAGCCTCTCAAGTATCTGGGACCACAGATGCTTGCCACAATGCTCAGCTATTTTGACAGCTATAAATCTTAATGAGTAATCAAAAGATATGTAACATTACATTGTTTTCTATCAGATTTTGCCTGAAGTGTTGAAGTATATATTCTTATTTCTTTCTGTTTGTATTCACATGTCAAAGTGCCTAGGAAACTATAATGTATTGTACAAATGTGACCTATAATTACCCTAGAGGTTATCTAGATTTAACAATTATCAGTGTATTTCTGGAAGAATGGGGACCAAAGACCCCATTCTTTGAAAGGAAAGCAACCCCAGAAAAAGAGGAAAATTGAAAAGTAAGCTGAGTGATTTGGAACAAAGAAAAGTCAGCTAGTTTACATTTAAGCTAGCTGTTGCTAGCAAGCTTCTTGCCTTTTCTGAAATTCTAGCCTGTTGGGGATACAGTTTACAAACACCCTGCAGGGTCTGTGAGCACTCTGAGGAGAGTAATGGCCATAGAAGAGATTATGGCAAGTCCGAAAACAGATACATCTTCTAGACTGTTTCCTGCTCATTAAACAGGCAAAAGCAGAAAACCATTGTGGAGATTTGCACTTGCCTGGGGCAGAGACCAAGGGAGTAGCTTGAGCTCTGAGATATGGGCAAAAGAGCTTATATTCCTTATCACAGAGGAAAATCCTCTGTGGTGGTGTTGGGAGGAAAATGCCTCCCTCCCACTGATCCCTCAAAGAAGATTAATGCTGGTGGCATTTTACTCCACAGAGTACTAGCGGAGCTTAACACCTGTCTAGAAATCTGTATGTGTGATCTCAAGCAGGAGGGTCTCCCAATACAAGGCTTAGATTTCAGATTTCTGAAGGATACCCTTAAGGTTAATAATAATAATAATAGGAGTTGATATGATCAATCCAAGAAACTGCTTATGTCTTTGTTCCCTCCCTCATCTTACCTTCTGGACAAATAGACTTTAATAAAATAAGAGTGGAAAAAACACTCTGGGCCATTGCTAGAATCCCAAAGGTTAATCTCCTTTGAAGGATCAGTGGGAGGGAATTATTTTCCTCCCATCACCACCACAGAGGATTTTCCTCTGTGATAAGGGATATAAGCTCTTCTGCCCATATCTCAGAACTCAATGGACTCCTGGGCTCCCACTTTTAATTCTACTCTATGTCTCTTGTCTTTCTTTATCATTGCTTCTAACTCTATATTTCTTCAGTTGATCTCTGCCAGTTTCCACAGGTCTTAGCAGATGCTGCTCTCGGGGTGGGACCCCAACAGTGTATCACATAATAGCATTTATTAAATTCTTTCAAAGTGAAAAATATTATCTTAGGTATTTGGGTATATATACCGAGGAATGGACCTAACTCAACCTCTCACAAAACCCTTTGGAATTGAGATGCTAAATACACACACTTGTAATCAACATACGTTTTTCTGCATCTAGTGAGACCTGAGATAATTTAAGCCCTGAGTTAAGGTCACCAGGTAAGTAATTTACATGGAAGGAAAGAATTCTAGAAGCATGCCTTCTCTTCTTAACATTCAGAGTGAAATGTTCAGTTGCAGAACAACAGCTTGAAGCAGATTGCAGCTGGATGCCTGTGGGACAGCATGGCTGGATTGGAATGAAAATTACGTTAAACCCTGAAGATGACAATGGTAAGTCTACCTTAGGCAGCTGACTGAAATTGCAACATAACTGCCAATCTTTAATCCCATTTGCAGCCTAATTTTGCTCAGAGCCCTCAGACACCTGTATTAGAGTGATTAAACATCTACTGCTAAAAATAGTCTGAAGATCATGTTGAATTTCCTATCTGTTGAGCTGATCAGTGCAAATCTAAAATCAGACAACAACATGACACTATAGTCACTGTTGCCCTTATCAAAACAGTCCCATTCTGTATAAGTCCCTTGGGAGGATCTCTGGTGGACCTTAGGCAGAGGCTAAAAGGCTTTCCAGTAAAAGTTACCTATTTATTTGAACTGAACATCTAGTGGTTGCTAGGTAGTGGGGCTCTGAGGATGAATATAATGCACTCCTGCTGTTAGAAGGTCACAGTCTCTCAGGAATAATCACTAATGAAGTCTGTGCAAGTAAGAAGGGACATGAAGAAAGGGGCTTCAAGGGGAATAGGAGGAGGCTGGCCTGCTGAACAAGGAAGTCTGGGTGGCCCATAGAAATGTGAAGGGAACACTCTCATCATTTTTCAGCAATTCTCACCACAAAAGGGACAAGAATGTGGGTATGAGGTAACTAGATAATCAATGACCATTAGAAAAGGGAAACAATGAGACCAATGAAAGACTTACAACAATTTGAAAGCGAGAGGAAGAGTATTTATACCTCTGTACAGCTTCTGTGTGTGTCTCTCTCACCTCTTGTCATTCATCAGAGGAAACCACTTCCAGTTCTCTTTGTTCTTAAATAAGATTTTGCTTTATTAAAGCTTATGCAAGTTACATTTGCTTTCTATTGACACTGCATGTGCTTCTCCAGTTTTATTTTCTGTTTCCATTCATTTTTGCTTTCAATTAGAGTGCCTCAGTTGAACCTTCTAGTTCAGCTGAGTAATCAAACCAGGTCAACTGGGTTCAGGGAACTAGGACCTTGGAACCCCAAAAGCAAGGTAAGTAGTGTTGTCACAGAAACATGGACACAGGGCTGTGGAACCATAAGACTGGGAAGACTGCCTGGGAGATAGGAAGTCCATGAAGAAATGATATTAAAAATATGTGTTTCTAATAATTTACTTAACTATTTTTGCTTGCCATATTTGGGTTGTTTTGAAGTCTCATATAATAAATAAACACATCAATGAACATATTTCTGTATAAACCTCGCATAAACCTTTTAAATATTGTTCAGATTATTTCCTTAGAACTATACCCAGAATTAAAATGACCAGATTGATGAGTAATGAAAAAAGTCAATTCTCTTGATACACATTTTCAAATTGCTTTTTTTTTTTTTTGTAGAGACAGAGTCTCACTTTATCGCCCTCAGTAGAGTGCCATGGCATCACATAGCTAACAGCAACCGCCAGTTCCAGTGGCAATTCTCTTGCCTCAGCCTCACGAGTAGCTGGGACTATAGGTGCCTGCCACAACACCTGGCTATTTTTTTGTTGCAGTTTGGCCGGGGCCAGCTTTGAGCCCACCACCCTTGGTATATGGGGCCTTTTGTGAGGCAACTGCATGAATGTGCACACTAGAGACACAATACCTTAATGGATTTGGAGGCACTTCACTTAAGAAGACCCCATTTGCAACATACTATTTATGTTCCTGAAACAATCTGAACACAGAAAAATGAATTTCTGCACAGGGAACTCAACATGTGGGCACCCACCTTTCTGATGATTGACTACTTCATTTCACTTAGATGCCTGAACTTATATAGTAGATACCTTTTCAGGTTGGGTAGATGCTTATTCTGCCTAACTGGAGAGTGCATGTGAAGTTGCCAAAATCCTTCTGAAAAAACTCATTCTGAGGTTCAGACTCCCACAGAGTGACAACAAACCTTCCTTTATATCTGAGGTTACTAAGCAAGTAAGGAAAATTGATGCAGAAAACCTATCTGAAGTGGGATAAGGTATTGCTCCTTGCCCTTCTCTGGATAAGTGTAGCCCCTAGAAGTGGGCTCAAGTTAAACCCTTATGAAATAGACTATGAGAGACCCTTCCAAGCACCGTGAGGTAAGTATGGCAATATAAGCATGAGCAAGGAAAGTGGAGTAAACCAATGCATGAAGCAAGTTAGTCAGATACTAAACACTGTGCATGGGTTTGTTTCTTTCAGGTACCTGCCCCATTTTAAGGCACCCCTACACCCTATCAAACCAGGAGACTAGGTATTGATTTAAGCCTGGAAAGAACAAGGACCCAAACAATAATAATCAAAGAACTGGAAGGGACCTTATGAAATGCTTCTAAAAACTCACACATTGTTGAAATTGTCAGGAGTAAAATCTTTAGTCCATCATACCAGAGTGAAAAAGTTATCTCAGGAAAAAGATAACCCAAGCCCCTAGGGAATGGCCCAGGCTTTAGGTGATCTAAAGTATTTGTTTAAGAAGGAAAAGGAAAATGTTCCTATTTTTGCTAACCTTTCTTTGGTTAATTGTTCTGTCTATAGGATGGAGAGACAGCTCAGCTCCTTAGTGAGGACTTCCTGAGCTATCACCTCTTCTGCTGTTCTCTGTCACTGCTGGGTTTGTTATCCTAAACATTATTGCTGTCTCTTTAACCCCCCATCACTTTCTTTGGAAACCAAAACCTGGATTCCTGCCATCAGATGGTTAGGGTTAGGGTTAAGGTTAGGGTTAGGTTTTGGGGTTGAGTTAAAGTTAGGGTTAGTTCTTTGCTTGTTTGTACCTTAGGAGATGGCTCAATGGCATTTACTTGGCAGAGGTGATGAGACTGTATTCACTAGAGAGGCTATAATTAAGCAGCAATAGCCCAAAGCTGAACATTCCCCTTGAAAGCCCTGGATTTCTGCTTAAAAGGAAGTGATGGTACTTTAAGATGAGAGCCTGACATCCTCCTCATTTTCTTGCAGATTAATAAACTTCTCTTTTCTTTTCCTCAAACCACTTGTACTTGTTCTGCATTTGGCCACAGGGACAAGTACTGAACTTTTGGTAATAGCAACTGCAAGAAGAGGTTACACCAGTGGGGTTTGTTTCTGTAGGCAGTTGGGACTTGAAGGAATGTTTAAGACTTTGATTTTTCCCTTTGGTTTGAGAAAGATTACTCTAGTGACAACAGAGGTAGAAATGGACAAAGAAATTTGAGTCACAGAAAACAAATTGGAAGCCATGAGAGGATGCTTTATTTGAGGAACATTTAGGAAGTAGAAGCAGCATGATTTGGAAATCAAATGTGAAAATAAGGGGAGAAAGAGAGGCCGTTAGGACTGATATCAAATTATCTATCTTGGTAGACTAGTTGCATAGTTAATTTATAAGTTGTGATAAAAGCATTGGATGTAGACTACATACAGGAGAAGAGATAACTAATTCCATTTATTTGTTGAGTTTATAGAGTCTGCACTAGTTAGCAATTTAAATTTTGAATCTAAAGTTAGGACTACAATTATGACATACAGATGTACATTTCAGAATCATGGGTACATAGTAGGAGGGAAAAATGTAAAATTATGAAATCTCAGTAAAGTGAAAATAAAAGGCAAATGAGGATAGGAACTTGGGCAACTATCCCTAAAGTGCCTTACTGACTGATTTAGTGCAAACTGCTATTTGCAGGAAGGTCCAGATTTTATCTTTCAGGACAGCCTTCTCTAGAAGAATGCCACAAGGGCTGTGTAGGCTATAACACTAAGCTAGCTAAAGGGAAACCATTTTGTTCCCAGTGTGATTTTGGTTTGTTCTGTCTTAAAAGTTCAGAATTAACCTGCTGCTTGCTCACACAGCTGCTGGTCACAAGATTAGGAAATGACCTTGAGGAAAAACAGATCAAGAGTTCAGAATAGGCCAACTGCTGATAACAGGATCCACCAGATGACGTTGTATGCTAATAACCATTGAGCAAGTCATAATAACTTTGATTTCTGTCACCAAGTCCCTTTACCCCTTCTTTTTGTGTAAGTTGCTTGTAAGTAGAGGAGCCCACCATCTCCTCAGGCTGCCAGAACTTGAATAAACCACCTATCCTTCACCAACAGTTGCCTCTCCTGTCTGGTTCTTGAGGGGTGGGCAGTCAAACCTGCATTTGGCAACATCCCTCACATGACCCAAGAGTAAATATGGAATAATCTTTTTTTTTTTAAATACATGTATTTTATTATTCTTCATTACATTATTTCCCCCCCACCCCCCAGTGGTAAGACAGAATTGATTTACAGAAAAGAATACAGAAAACACCAAAGCACCTGGTAGAGGGAGAGAACTCAAGTGGGGAAAGAGAAGCTCTCTCCGTTTCTCTCCCAGTCTTTCCCCGTCTCCTCCTTTAGGCCTTTAGTCTCAGGGTATATATAGGTGTATGGGTTCCTTGGCAAGGAAAGAATGAATATAGTCCCTTCCGCCTGGGGCAAGGTGAGTGAATGTATCAATGAATGGATACAGTCCATTCATCGAATTGAGGCCTAGGAAATTCACAAGAAATTGACTTAGGCATAGGAAATGGGGGTTCCACATTTAGTCCTAGGTGTAAAGTGAAGGAGACACCAAGGCACAGGTGTCTCCTCGGCAGTT
>CAUYRH010077638.1:0-40134 GCA_963574655.1 Perodicticus potto
CTAAATGTGGAACCCCCATTTCCTATGCCTAGGTCAGTTTCATGTGAATTTCCTGGGCCTCAATTCCATGAATGGACTGTGTCCATTCATTGATGCATTCATTCACTTTGCCCCGGAGGGGACTGTGTTCGTTCATTGATAAATTCATTCACCTTGCAAAAAAAATAATAAAATGAATAAATAAATAAATAAAATAAAAGATGAACAAAATCAAAAGACCTTTAGCTAGATTAACCAAGAAAAGAAGAAAAAGGGTTCAAATAAACTCAATCAGAACTGAAAAAGGAGATAGTACAATTGATACCACAGAAATACAAAATATCGTCTATGCTTGCTATGAAAACTTCTATGCATACAAACTAGAAAGCCTAGAAGAGATGGATAAATTTTTGGAAACACACAACCTCCCACTCCTGAATCAGAAAGGAAAAGAACTCCTGAAAAGACCAATAATGAGTAGTGAGATTGAAACATTAAAAAATATCCTCTCAGTGCCCATAGCTCAGTGGTTAGGGCACCAGCCACATACACTGGGGCTGGTGGATTAGAACCCAGCCGGGGCCTGCTAAACAACAATGACAACTACAACAAAAAAACAGCCACGCATTGTGGTGGGCGCTTGTAGTCCCAGCTAATTGGGAGGCTGAGGCAAGAGAATCACTTAAGCCCAAGAGCTTGAGGTTGCTGTGGGCTGTGACGCCCCAGCACTCTACTGAGGGCGACATAGTGAGACTGTGTCTCAAAAAAAAAAAAAAAAAAAAAAAAATCCCAACAAAAAGAAAAAGCACCAGTCCAAATAGATTCACAGCCAAATTCTACCAAACCTAAAAAGAAGAACTGGTATGTGTTCTGCTAGAACAGTTCCATAACATTAAGAAGGGAATCCTCCCTAATTCATTCCACAGAGCCAATACCGCCTCGATATCAAAACCAGGAAAGGAAACAACAACAAAACTACAGACCAATATCCCTTACAAACACACATCCAAAAATCCTTAACAAAATATAGCAAACAAAATTCAACAGCACATTAAAAAAAATTCACCATGATCAAATGGGCAAGAATGATTAAAACATAAGCAAATCAATAGATGTGATTTACCACAGAAACAAAAGCAAAAACAAAGACCAAATTATCATCAATAGATGCAGAAAAAGCATTTAGTAAAATCCAGCACCACTTCTTGATAAAAACCCTCAACAAACGAGGTATAGAAGGGACATAGCTGATAATAATAAGAGCCATATGTAACAGTCTCACAGCCAACATAATACTGAATGGGGAAAAGTTGAAAGCATTCCCCCATAAGAACAGAAATAAGACAAGGGTGCTCTCTGTAACCATTTCTATTAACACACTGCTGGAAGTCCTAGCCAAAGCAATCAGACAAGAGAAAAGAAAAATAAAGGGCATCCAAATCAGGAAACTCTCCTGGTTTGCCAGTGACATGATCTTGTATCTAGAAAACTTGGACAGCTCCCCAAAAGACTCTAAGAATTGATATATTTGGCAAAGTCTCAAGTACAAAATCAAAGTACACAAATCAGTAGCATTTCTATATACTAATCGTAGTCAAGCTGAGAGTCAAATGAAGAACTTAGTAGCATTTACAATTGCTGCAAAGAAAATAAATTACCAAACAACATACTTATCTAAGGAAGTGAAAGATCTCTACACAGAAAACTATAAAACAGTGATGAAAAAAATCACATGTGACACAAATAGAAAAATATCCTATGTTCATGGATTGGAAGAATCAACATAACTCAAATGTCCACACTGCACAAAGTGATTTATAGATTCAGTGTAATTCCTATCAAAATACCAATGTCATTTTCCATAGATCTGGAAAAAATAATCCTAAACTTCATATAAAACAACAACAACAAAAAAATCCCAAATAGCCAAAGAAATCTTAAGCAAAAAGAACAAATCTGGAAGCATTTTATTACCTGACTTCAAATTATATACTATAAGACTATGGTAACCAAAAACAGTATGGTACTGGTATAAAGGTAGATGTACAGACCAATGAACAGAACGGAGAACCCCAAAAATAAAACCACATAGCTAAGATAAAGTGACTTTCAACAAAACAGTCAAAAACATACACTGGGGATAGGACATTCTATTCAATAAATGGTGCTAGGGAAATTGGACAGCCACATGCAAAAGAATGAAACAGGATCTGTATCTCTCACCAATTACAAAAAAATTAACTCAAGATGGATTAAAGACTTACATATAAGATCTGACACCATAAAAACTTAGAAGAAACTCTTCTGGACATTGGCCTACGGAAGGAGTTTAGGACTAAGAAACCAAAGCCAAATACAGCAAAAACAAAAATAAATGAGAATTAAATTTAAAAGTTTCTGTACAATAAGAGAAATAATCAACAAATAGACAATCTACAGAATGGGAGAAAATATTTGCAAATACACATCCAACAAAGGACTAACATCCAGAAATCTACAAAGAACTCAAACAAATCAATAGAGAAAAAACAAATAATCTCATTTATTGATCCTCTATCCACCTATATTGTTTAGAGAGATGAGGAGTCAATTAATCCCCTTCCCTAAACCCACAGCTGTGTGACTAAAGAACCTTCTAAGGTCAGAGATCCATGGTTCATCATACTTCTCTAAAACCAACTCAGTGCAGCTCAGCTTGGTATGGCATTTATACTCTATCATGCCAAGATGCAAAATTATAGAAAGCAACAATGACTGAATGCTAAACACTGAAGATAAAATTTAAGTCCATAAAGACACAAAAATATAACTCTAACAAGCAACTTTAATTTCTGCAAACTTATAGAGCTATAATGATATAACCAGGTTTAAGAATTTTATTTTAGGCTCGGCGCCTGTGGCTCAACGGGCTAAGGCACCAGCCACATACACCTGAGCCAGCAGGTTCGAATCCAGCCCGGGCCCAACAAACAACAATGACGGCTGCAACCAAAAAAAAAAAAAAAAAAATGGCCGGGCGTTGTGGCAGGCGCCTATAGTCCCAGCTACTTGGGAGGAGGAGGCAAAAGACTCGCTTGAGCCCAGGAATTGGAGGTTGCTGTGAGCTGTGATGCCACGGTACTCTATCCAGGGTGACAGCTTGAGGCTCTGTCTCAAAAAAAAAAAAGAATTTTATTTTAAGCAATATAAATTAACAAGAGAATTAAGTAGAGATAAGGAACAAAGGAAAATAATTATTTGACTTATAAAAGAATATAAATCATAACTATTTTAAATACTATCTTTATTTGATTTCACAAGCAAAACAAAAAGTGTTCTTTGCATAACCTTTGACCTACTACCATTTGCAATGAAAAAGTAAGGTCTACAGAGGTTAAATTACTTGTCTAAACACAGAGCTCAAAATAGAATTCTGGTCTCCTGTTTCTCAGTCTAGTGTTACCTATAATATCACACACTACACCTCACAGGGCTTCTTTCCTTCTGGTTCTTGCTTCCAAGTACAAGTATTCAGCACAGCAAGGTTAAAGAGGGCTTGGATTTAGACACACTTAGAGAATGTCATCCCTACTACTTCCATAGCTATACAGTCCTACATACGTTAACACCCTCTAAGTCTTATTTTTTATCATTAAAAAGAGACAATTGTATTTTACCTCAGAAGGATTCATGATTTAAAAATTAAGGTAACACTCAATAAATAAAGTATAAAACCTTATAATTAAATGTTTTTATTAATTTTCAGTCTAACAGACCAACTAATCCACTGTGATATCTGGAAGTCATGTTATTAGTGTACATATTAGCAGATTCCCAAAAGTTTCAAAGTTGGTAAGTTGCAAAACCACAATATTATTCACCAATGAATTGACTACTAATAAAATAAGCAGAAAAGGCTAGAGAATGGCCTAAATCTCATTTACTTTATCTATAAATGAGCATAAAAGTGCATTCAATATATAATTTTTTAATTAAGTGAAACAATTAAGCAACCTCTTATTCTGACGCCATGTATAAAATAAATGCTCAAGAAATGTTAAGAGGGAGCTCTCGATTTGCTTAAAATATTACCAAGGGTATAGGTGTAAGCAGAGAAGTAACTGCTTAAATAAGATTGTCATGTGTTATAAGTATATTAAATTTGGTTCACACATCTCTAGTCAACTTGTCTTTGACAAAAATGCCAAGAACACATAGTAGTGAAAGGACAGTCTTTGCTGCTTCAAAAACTGTATCCACATGCAGAAGAATGAAAAGAGACCCTTATCTCTCACCATATACAAAAATCAAATCACAATGGACTAAAGACTTAAGTCTAAGACCTGAAACTATGAGATTACTAAAAAAAAAAAAAAAAAAAAAAAAAAACTGGGGGAAACACTTCAGGACATCAGTCTTGACTTCTTGAGTAACAACCCCCAAAGCACAGGCAACCAAAGCAAAATTGGACAAATGGAATCACATCAGCCTATAAGCTTCTGCACAGCAAAGGACACAATCAACAAAGGGAAGAGACAACCCACAGAACGGGAGAAAATATTTACAAACTACCCATCTGATAAGGGATTAACCTGGTATTGTATACATATAGGTTCACTTCATCTTCTTTCTACTTTGTAATATGTTTGAAATTTTACATAAAAAAAGAGTTAAGAATAAGAACAAAAAGATATTTTATATTAAGATGAGATGTTTTAAAGAAACATTCAACAAAGTAAACTACTAAAACCTAATCACTGTAATAAAGAAGCAAAGTGGGGGAGTAGGAAATTTTTATGTTGTCCAAGAACAGTGGTTGCCTAGAGTTGAAGAAATAGAGCAGAGGGATGATAGCTTAGGTGGGTGTGGTTTCTTTCTGGAGCAATGAAAATGTACTAAAATCGGTAGTGGTGATAGATGTACAACTGTGAATATCCAAAAGCTATTGAATTGTACTGTACAGTTTAAAAGGGTGAATGGTCTTGGCATTAATTACATCTTAATAAAGCTGATTAAAAATTTTAAAATGTATCATTTTCATCTCCTAAATATCTCCTGAATCATTTAATTTTTTCTTTCTTCTGTCTCTTTTTATGAACATTTCACCCTTAGCTCCTACTACAACACCAAGTAGTCTCCTGGCCTCCAGTTCTGCTTTCTTGCAATCCATCCTCAACACATCAACCACAACATTCTTTTACTGCCCAGCCTTGATCACACCATTCTCTCAACCTAGACTACTCTCCTCCCAGACCCCTGTTGCCCTGCTAGTTCTTACTTAACTTGTGGAGCATCAGCTTAAACACGATTCTGCTGAGGGAGGCGGGTCTTCCCCTAATCCACAGGACTTAGACAGGTCCCTCTGTTGTCCAGCCCTACCACTCCATGTACTCCATTCATCAGAGAGCTCATATTTTATATGGTAATTATTTACTGTCTTCTCCACCAGACTTTATTTATACAATACTTAGGGAAAATGTCATTTTAATTCTTAACCCCTAGCAAAATACCTAACAGTAAACACTGAACAAATACTGGTTAAATGAATACATGAACAAGTTCTTATTGTAGAAGGCCTTATTTTTCCACAGATGAAGACAATGCATCTAATGATAATTTAAGTTTCTTCCTTTCTGATATACAGTGGGTACCAAAAAAAGTATACATATTTTAGGAAAAGAAAAAACTGTATTAAAATTGCAATATTTAATATATACCCATAACAAAAGTCACATTTAAGCACCTCTTGTAACTGCAAAAGTCAAATGTGACTGAGTATTATAATTTTAATACAGTTTTTTCTTTCTTAAAATGGTTCACATTTTTTGGCACCCTCCAAATATTTACAAGATAACCTCCAAATTCATAGTATTCAACACCACTACTATTTCTTACTAAAAACAACTAAGAAATGATTAAATGAAAGTTCATTTTATTGGTTCCTATTTAAAATAAATGAAGTTAATTAGATAAGAAAATTATCTCCAAAAAAAAAAAACAAAAACAAAAACAAAAAAAGAAAATTATCTCCAATACAAACTAGCACTTGAGAATTAAAAGAAAAACTTAACACTTATCTGTACTTTTTTTTTTTTTTTTGGTAAAAAGCTTAACTCTTACCTGTACTTTTTTATTTTTTTTTAAGATTGATTGAATAAATTAGCCCAAAACAGACTGCTAAAAGCTACATTTGAGAACTCAGATTTTTTTTGTTTGATTTTGAGACAGAGTCTCAAGCTGTCGCCCTGGGTAGAGTGGCATCACAGCTCACAGCAACCCCAAACTCTTGGGCTCAAGTGATTCTCTTGCCTCTACAACAACAACAACAAAAAAATAGCCCAATGTTGTAGAAGAACTCAGATTTTTTAAGAAGATAAATGAGCTACCTGAGAGCGGGCCAATCAGGAGCCATGTGATGCAGGAGAGGAAGACTACCCTGAGGGAGGTTAGAGGCCCAGCCTAAGCAAACAGTTAAGTTCTTTTTTGCCTCAAGGTCCTATCTTCTCAGTTTCTTCCTGCTGTTCCCTCAGTTACTCAACTCTGGCACCACACCTAGATTATGTTCTATATGAGTGCAGCATACTTCAAAAACTCCTTCTCAAACTTATTTCCATGGCAACAATAGCTATTTACGTGGCCTTCACCTTAGAAAACCTAGGGGAAAAAATGGCCATCAGGTGGTGTAGCTTATGTTACTGGTAGTCTTGTAGACACATCTATCTCATGTCATAGATCTATTTCCTACCAACTTGGAATTTGACACACCATGAATAATTACCACAGCTTAAAAGTGGCACAGCTAATATTAGTGTCTCACCTTCTTGATAAATATAAATAATCTCACACCCTTAGTCAGCAATATTTGAAATCTCACTATACCATGGCTAAAAGCCAATCACTCAATAGTAATTATGGAATTTTTGCAATAGAGTCCCTTCTCTGCTGAAATTTTGATGTAATCCCCTTCTCCATTTTGATTTCCTTGAAATTCTAGCGTTCAAATCACAGTAAATATTCAATAAATATTCATTAAGTGAACAAATGAATGCTAAAAGCTCCAGTATAGAACGACGAGAGGCACCACAAGTCATTTATGAAACAGAATATTTATAATTCATAGAACACTTATATTCTGCACTTAGTTTACCTGATGTACACCTATGGATTAATGAACTGAGAGAACATTACATTCGAAGATACAAATTATTATTTTTCAGATGATTCACAGGATATTGTGAGGATTTTTTAGTGGCCCAAGAGTATCACTTGGAACATCGATTATAATCAAACTACATAGCACTACACGGCAGGGGCATGGGGAGTCTGACTGGACAGTGCCATCCAGATTGTTTAATGTTTGATGACTTACTTCACAGGTATACTGTTTTATTAAGGTAAAGCACCATGAGACTTAAATAAAAATTATTACATATACTTTGGGCTATACCCCAAAATTAAATTTATGTTTACTACATAGGGATATCTATTCAACCATACGGTCTTCCAGACATAAATGGTTACTAAGGTAAATCAGAACTTAGCTAAAATTTAGCATTACAGGTTAAATATTTCAATTATATAACATAGGAAAGTTGAGCCAAATTCTAGAAGTCTGTAGCAAGAGGGGCTCTTTTCTCATAAACATTCAATTTCAATCAAACTTTGTATGTGAAATATTTGCGCAGTCATCCCCCTCTAGCTGCATTAACTCACTCACCTTCATGGGTACTGGTCAAGCAGTAAACTATATGCTGAGACTCCCAGTGTGGAGTCCCCTTATCCAGTGGAACGTCTCTTCTTCCCTCCTAATTAAGAACGAGAACCTATACCTGAAACCTGACAAAAGAATTCCAGCAGGGATTACTGACATTACTTCTCTCATTCCCCACCTGAGCAATCAATCTTTGGAATTTGAGAAATTTGACACTAAAAAATCTTCCTTAACTAGAATCTTTACACCCCACCATACACACCTTAACTAACTTTCTCTTTGCCAAAGAAGAAACCCATTGCAGTGAACCTCAAAGCAATTTCAAAATTCTAAAAGGCAAGTGCTCACTGAACTCCCAGAAGACTGACAATAGAATACAATTTGTCACAAACAGAAGGCTATTGATAAAAGTTTCAACTGTGTATTAAAAATTAAGTGGGCTCACAGGAGCTACTTATAATAATACACATATATAATCATAAAATCTTTGAAAGTAACCCCATAAGATTATAAACTGTCTATAACAGTGCTGTTCAAAATTTAAAATTACATATATGCCTTAAATACAACTGAAGGCATATATGTAATTTTAAATTTTGAAGTAACCACAATAAAAACTAATTTTAATAATGTATTTTATTTAGCCCACTATATCCAAAATATTATTATATCATGTAATCAATATTTTAAAAAGTATTAACATTCTTTTTTATACTTATTCAAAATCCTGGCTACATTTTACACTTCACAATACATTTCAATCTGAACCAGGCACAATCCAAATGCTCAGCAGCTACATGTTGCTAGTGGCTACCACAGAGAGCATAGTTTTTGTACTATTGTTTCCTATACAACTACATCAAATATCTCTAGAAAAGAACTGACGTGGTTTTATACACTGTATCAAGTATGTAGTAAGTATGTAAATTGTAATATGAATTATTGGTTAATAGTCAATTCCTATATAATGTATAAATCATACAATTAATATGTATTTTGAGTTTTTTATAATAATCAGTCTCTTAAGAATTCAAATGCATTCACATATTTTACCAAAAATTGTTGCAACAAAATAATGCAGCACTTCATTGTATGCCTCAGAAATCAAGAAGAAATGCTTCCTCTAAGTCAAATAGTAACAGTAATAAATCTGAAGGCAGCTAACTAAAATGTTCTGTAGATACACTGTAAAGCAAACTCAAATTACATTTGGTAACTCTCATACAAATGTCATGTGTCTTATTTAGAAATCAGTATAATTGGCTCAGTGCCCCTAACACAGTCGTTACTACACCAGCTATATACACGGAAGGTAACAGGTTCAAACCCAGCCCGGGCCAGCTAAATGACAACTGCAACAAAAAAAATAGGAGGGCATTGTGGCAGGTGCTTGTAGTCCCAGCTACCAGGGAAGCTGAGGCAAGAGAATAGCTTAAGCCCAAGAGTTTGAGGTTACTGTGAGCTATGATGTCACAGCACTCTACCAAGGGCAATATAGTGAGAGTCTGTATCAAAAAGGAAGGAAGGAAGGAGGGAGGAAGGGAAGAAGGGAGGAATGAATGAATGAATGAATTAGTATAATTAAATGCCATGGTGTTTCTCAGGTCAGGGTTATAAAGATATAAAAATTTTTCAGGTAATTTTGTAATGTCTGGAATTTAACAAGCATGGATTTGTTTAATTTCATAAATGAAGAAAAAAATACAAACTTATAATTAATGAATGACTAAAACAATTTATATAATCAAAGACCAAAGCATGTAAAACATACCATCTATGTGACACTGATGTGACATCATTTAATACATGGCATGTCTTAAAGCTGATTTAGAACATAACAAATACCAACCTATTTGTTACGTTCTAATGCAGGCTATGCTTAATATTTAGCTATCCTCTACAAATAATTTAGTTATTTCTCTAAATTCTTTATTTTAAACAGATATTACATGAAGTAAACCCAAGAATGGAAAACAAAGTTTATAAATTAGAAGACTCAGGACTATGTGATCACACTTAACCAAATAAAGAGAATAAAGAACAAAAGAATAGCTCCCATAAAGTAGAAATTACAAAAATGTCAGAAAAATACAAGTTCAGGAAGGAAAACATAAATTAGTTGAAATCAAGTGTTATATCAGCAAACACAGTAGGCTTTCCTTCTAAATAAGTATGCCTTCATCATGCCTATTAAACTATTTCAGATAATACTGTAATATAAATTAATTTTTTTAAATAGGAGTACCCTCTTCAGACAATCAATAATACAATCAATATCATTCATTACTAGCACCAATCACTCAAACCACAATTCTGATTCATTTTCCACAGAAGTCTCAAGTTTGTTATCTTTCCCACATCATTCTTTCCTTAAAAAAATTGATTTGGGGGGGAATTCTGGGAAGATGGCCAACTGGTAGCAACCCTTGGCAGAGGCTCCTGACCAGAGGGAAAAAAACTGGACAGAATCAGACTCTATGAAGCCAAAGGTGGGGACCTGAGCCAAGAGAAAAGTTCAGTAAGCTGCAACTCCAAGGAAAAGCACTCAAGAAAACAAATTACAGGTACAAAGCCTAAAAAGCTGAACAGAATCGGACTCCATGAAGCCAAAGGTGGGTAGCTGAGCCAAGAGAGAAGTTCAGCAAGATGTAACTCCAAGGAAAAGCATTCAAGAAAACAAATTACAGGTACAAAGCCTATCGACTAGAGGACAGGAGACCCCTCCCCGAAGCAGTGGGAGACCCACCATGGGCTTTCTGCAAGCAAGCAGGGAACAAAAGATCTCTCATTTTACCTCGCTGGAGAGAGCCGCTAAACACCAGATCTCTTTCTCCAGGGAGGTCCAACTTATGAACCTAGACATCACCCCGCCAGGCATAAAATTGAACAGATATTTTTCCCCACAATTCCAAACTCACGGTCCCCCCACCCCCCCGTCACATGGTGGTCTGAACATTCTGCAGAGCACAGAGTGTTTGGTCTTCTACTGAGAGATCTGGGCATAGTGTGGACTGCCAACCATCAAGATGGAATCTGTGACTAGTGGGGAAGAAAGAGGGTGTGGGAAGAAAGTGACATTTGGCAGAAGAAGGAGTAGTGCCCTGGTTATGACTTTGCCCAGCCAGTGACAGTGCTGATTCTGGTTTGGGCGGTGTCTGGTGGGAGTGGGTAACAGACCCCTGTTTCTGACAACACCCACAGTGGGAGAGAGTGCCCAGCCCCAGCTGAACTGGTGAGCAGAGGCTTGCCAGGTGTGGACCAAGACCTGAGGGCAAGGGCGTGGTCCCCTAACTCCAACAAAACCCTTGAGCAGAGGTTTCTGGGCGTGTACTGAGACCTGAGGGCAAGGGCATGGTTCCCTGACTCCAACAGAGCCAGCAAGCCTCCAGGAGTAGACCGAGACCTACGGGCAGGGCATGGTTTTCCCCTGATTCCAGCTGGGCCAGGGAGCAGAGGGGCTTGCCAGGTGTGGACTGATACTGGCAGGCAGGGGTGTGGTCCCGGCTCCAACTGGGCCTGTGAACAGAGAAGTGGACAATAGTGTGACTGAGTCTGGCAGGTGGGGGCATGGATCCCTGGCTCCAGTTGTGCTGTTGGAGACCCCTGGATCCCTCTTTGTTGAGCAGGGTTTGCACTGCCCGAGACAATTTAATTGGAACTCATGTCTGGGGCTGTCCACCTGGGGATACTGTGAGGTTGGCCTTCCAAGTTCTGTAGCAGAAAAGACTGTTTTGTTGGAGACTAGCAGCAATGATCTCCCAGTA
Organism: Perodicticus potto; assembly: GCA_963574655.1. Lineage (NCBI taxonomy): Eukaryota > Metazoa > Chordata > Mammalia > Primates > Lorisidae > Perodicticus > Perodicticus potto. The sequence goes on from CAUYRH010077638.1 coordinate 11,434, forward strand.
ATAACAAGCACATTCAGAACCCAGATCTTGGTTTCTAAATATTATACCATTCTCCATTAAAAGAACCAGGGCTCAATGGGGAAATGACTAATTCAAGGACTAGTGTAGGAGAAATAAGATGAGCATGCCACATCCTGCAGTAACCAAAAGCAAGGAAGTATCTTGAAAAACAAAATGATGGGGGTGGCAGGGTACTCCTTTCAGAGTGTCACAGGAACCAACCTGGAAGAGGTTCCAATGGCCAAAGGTGGAACAACCTAAACAAAATAAATACATTCTTGAATCATAACCCAAAATATAAATATACAAGGTCCATACTATATATATATGTAACTATGTACATATATAAGATTCATAGTGGCCCCAATCCCCACTTTAAGTCTGGGCTGATCTTAGTCTTGCTTCCAAAACATAGCATATAGAAATAGTAAAATATTAGCTTTTACAGTAGAGAAATCTGGCAAAGATATCTTAACCAAGTGATCAAGGTAAGTATCACTAGTGATACCAAATGAATTACCATGTACTCTCTGACATGATAGAGAAAAAGAACACTTTTATCTGTGATGTCCTTGCCAAAAATCCATAGCCCCAGACTAATCAAGGGAAACCATCAGACAAACCTAATTTGAAGGACATCTATAAAATGTCTGACCAGTTTACTTCAAAACTGTTATGGTTACACAAAACGAAGGAATGAGAAACTGTCACAGGTCAAAGGAGATTAAGGAGCCAATACAACTAAATGTAATGTGGTATTCTAGATAAGAACCAGAAATAGAACATTAATCTATATTTTAGTTTATAATGCATATGTATAAACACACACATCCATATTTACAGAAATAAATACCTGAATCAATAAATGAATGAGAAGGGACAAAAATGTCTTAAAGAAGAATGTCAAATAATAAATTCAGATACTCCTCCTTGCAGGAAGTGGAGTTAAACCCTCCCTCTCTGATGTGTATCCAAAGCATATAGAAAGGGAGAAAATAGTCACAATGGAGAAAACTTGTAAACCTCCAACTGCCTGTCCCTGAGTCTTCTGAGGATTTTTTTTTATCGCACACATTGACAGCTTATTCCTGAATTTCTCCAGTGCTGGTTTAGAATTTTGCACCTTAAGGTCTGCTAACAAAATTTCTTACAAGTTGATCTGTCTTACATTGTTATTTTCTCTCATTCTCCCTGTCTTCACAGGATTGCATTTTTTTCTTTTCTTTATCCTGAGTTTTAGGGGTATTTCAAAAAGAAATAAAATTAAAGCAATGTGTTCAATTTGTCATCTTAACCTGGAAATTTGCTTGAATCTTTCTAGTTTGGCACATATATAGCTACCTAATTAGCTTTACTTGAATACCCAATGAAATATTTAACTATTCCCTATTATCAGGAATTTAATTTCTAATTTTTCACTAAATAGTGTTGAATGAATATTCTTGTACATGCTACATATTACCTTTGATTACCGCTGTGCCTATACTGAGTCAAGAATATATATATGTTTGAGTACAGTATATATAAATACTGAGTCAAGGACATATATATAACCTATTTACAGATGAGTGATTTAAACTTAGTGTCTCACTTTCCTCATCTATAAAATGGAGAGAGTAATACTTCATGGGGTTATTGTGAGGATTAAATGAGTTACCATGTGCAAAGTGCCTAGTGAACACAGTAACAGGTATATAATTGTTACATATCCTCAAACTGTCCTCTATTAAGACTCATTATATTGGTTATCAGAGAACCACTTGCCCACCTTTGCTCAGATCCTGGATATTACGATCTATTTTTTGAGAAAGAAGGCAATTCTACTAATTTAAAACAGCGTGATTGTCTAGATTTCCATTTCACTGTGACTGAGTGTCATCTTTCCAAGGTTTCTGGAATTTGTACTTACTCTCATGAATTTATATCCAAGTATAATTTTTTAAAATTATGAATTATTTAAAATTTAATATTTAATATATAAATATCTATTTAGATATTTGCAAGAGCTCTTTAAATACTAGATATTATTTCCATGTCAGTATTATTACAAATATTCACTGCCAGTATATTTCCTTTCTATTTTGTATCTTTTATGAATGTTCAAAATTTTAAAATTTGTGAAACCAAACTTTGACTTTTTATTTTAAATATTGACAATTTTGTATATATTCGATATACAATGTGATAACTTAAACATATTGTATGATTATAATCAAATTAACATATTAATTACCACCCATACTTAAAAATCAGATCCCCCCAAATCTTACATTATACATTTTTCAATTTTTATAGCCTTTTTAATGATTTTTTTAATTGACAAATAATTATGCATATTCACAGAATACATAGCGATGTTTCAAGACATATAACAAATAGTGATCAGATCAGAGAAATTAGTGTATTTATCACTTCAACCCTTTATCATTTTATTTTTTTGTGCTGGGAATGTCCAATATCTTCCTTATAGCTAAATAAAACTATATCTTATTGTTAACTACAGCCATCCTACAATTGTACCAAATGCTAGGATTTATTTCTGCTATCCAGCAATAATTTTGTATCCTTTCACAAATCTCTCAATGTCCTTCCCACCCTTACTCTTCCTGGCCAAATCAAATGTTTTATTAAGGAGAATATTCTAACCTAAGAATATAAAATCAACCTCATGACTCCTAATATTATTTTTATTTTTTTTAATTTTTATTAAATCATAATTGTGTACATTAGTGCAATCATGGGGCACAATGTGCTGACTTCATTTACAATCTGAAATATTTTCATCGAACTGCTTAATATAGCCTACATGGCATTTTCACAATCACTATATATAGACATTGGTGTTCTACATTTAGTAAGTTTCACCTATACCTTTCTAAGATGCACCATAGGTGTGATCACACAAATCACCCTCCCTCCACCCATCCTCCTCCCTCCCCTCCATTGCCCTTTTCCCCAAATTCTTGTGCTATAATTGGGCTTTAGCCTTCATATGAAAGCTACAAATTAGCTTCATAGTAGGGCTGAGTACATTGGATACGTTTTCTTCCATTCTTGAGATACTTTGCTAAGAAGAACATGTTCCAGCTCCATCCATGTAAACATGAAAGAGGTAAAGTCTCCATCTTTCTTTAAGGCTGCCTAGTATTCCATGGTGTACATGTACCACAGTTTATTAATCCATTCACGGGTCGATGGGCACTTGGGCTTCTTCCATGACTTAGCAATTATGAATTGGGCTACAATAAACATTCTGGTGCAAATGTTTATGTAATGATTTGTTGTAAAATGATTTTTGGTTATCTGGATATATACCTAGTAGCAGAACTGGAGGAACAAATGACAGGCCTGCTTTTGGTTCCCTAAGTGCTCTCCAAACTTCTTTCCAAAAGGAACTCATTAGCTTGCATTCCCACCAGCAGTGAAGAAGTATTCCTTTTCCTCCACATTCATGCTAACATCTGTAGTTTTGGAATTTTGTTATGTGGGCTATTCTTCCTGGAGTTAGATGATACCATGCCTTTTTTTAATGCATAATTTATCTTTCACTTCACCAACTATGCTGTTTCAAATCCACTTGCCTTTATATCGACTCTCCTTTCTAGCTCAGATATTCTTTTCCTTTGTCCATCTGAAAAGACCACATTGGTCCTTTAAACTTATTCAACATATCCTTCAATTTATTACATAAGAAGTCTCAAGAATATGTTCTCATAATTATAATTCTCATATTATGTAACTTATCCTATGTACTTTAGTTGCAGCTCTTCCTACTCAATTTTGTCTTTTTGACTGCAAGTTGTCATGTCATTTTTTTCTTCAAAATTTATAAGTGTCAAGCACATTGTTGGTTCTAAATAAATGTTTCTTGAATAAATAAATGTTGAGAATCCTGGATGGAGGATTGTGGAAACAGTTGACTTAAATGATGTCAAAATATAAGCTAATATATATATATATATATATATATATATACATATAGATATATATGTGTGTGTTTCCTATAAAACTTACGCTTTGGAGCATAAAAGTTAAAAGAATAAAACTGACAACACAGGAGATTGCAAATGGATAGTTTTCAACTCATACATCTGGAGAGGGAGTAAGAATGTTCTCTGAAGAAGAGAAAAAACAAAGGAGCATGGAAACTCATGTAAGGATGTGCGATTATGTGGTGAGAACATCTAGACATAACCTCTGATACCCTACTTGGGCCTGGATGTTTTTCTTCCCATGAGTTTTGTAAGATACTTTATTGTGTTATAATAAATATTGTCGTTGTTCAAATATATTGATTAAACTTGTATTGCTTGAAACTAAAAAAAAAAAGTTAACATGGAACATTTGTAGTATGTAGTATTTCTCTTTTGTATTTCATTCACTTTTTTTCCTAGGCCTGGCCTAAGAGTAACATGAATTTCAAGGTGATATTTTTATATGAAAACATTTTATCATAATTTTTGGCACTCATTTAAATATATCTCAGAAGTAATACAATCTTATTAAGAATACACTAGGTGACTTTGAGTGTCTTAATGAGAATAAACTGAATTACTACTTTATTTGGACACAATCCCAATGTTATTCTATTGAAGTTTAATCCAATAGTATGTACTGAGTAATTTTCTCATCTAAAGTCTTGTTACTCTGAATACTGTTCTTGGAATGTGATGTACAAATCAATTGTATAAGGACTGTATTATAGGATGTTATTACAAAATGTAATTCTTTTGATCACAGTTACTAGGCCTGAAACTTTAAATGTAGGAACCAAGAGTGTGTACTTTTAACATGTCTTACAGGAAATTTTTATACCTTTTTCACTATAGAACATATCTGTGGAAATGATGCCAATTAAAAATTTAATATCTCCACTTCAAATATCCATGTGTCCTATTCTTTTATTGACTTTAAAGGGCCACTACTATTTTTAAGCTTTTTTATTTTCTTTTCTAATACTAAGTGTTGGGAAAGATAATAATATCAGTGTTATAACACCATCAAATAGGTATTTCTGAGAAAAGAGATGTATGTGTCTTTCTCAAAACTACCCTAGTACCTAGTGTAAATTTTATGTAAATACTTTGTTCTTTATCTTTTGACAGAAGGGTTTTGGATATTCCCTGAATATTTAGTAGGGATTCCTTATGACTATTCATTTAGATGTGATTCTCTGTTCAGTTGGTTTACCATTTGCATCAGAATCATATGGAGTGCTTTATGAGAGAGAATGTTTTATTGAGTGTCGTGAATAAAAACCTTTTGGAGAGATGCCCAGAGTTTTTTAAAACAACCTAGACAGTTTATATACTTATACATACTAGAATTCATAAATTTGTAACCTGAAACATGTATGTACAAAATGTTTTACTACTTTCAATATTTACACATTAAAATATTTCCAGTTTTAAATCCTAATATTTATTTTGTTAATTTTGATTATAAGTTGAATTTGTACACTGGCATTTTTATGAAGAACTTAAATCAAGTATTTGGCCTAAAGAAGGCCAAAAATAAAGTGAATTAATTTAATAAAGTACAAAACAGCAGAAAACTTCATTAGAGGGAATTCTTATACTTAAACAAGCCCTATAAAGTTTCATCAAATAAGCAGTACTCTCCAATGCACTTGACCTTTAATAATCAAACTCTTCTCATATCCAGTAAAATCTCCCAGAGGCTGAGTTTTATTTTCCCTAACAAAGAAAAATGCCCACTTTATTCAAAGCAAATAAAATTGAACAAATCTTAAAACTACCATATGCTATGAACAGTCTTAACTAAAAGGAAATAATACTATAATGAATTTTCAAGACAGTAGGGATAATTTCCACATTTTACAATAGGTGAAAAAGAGGTAGTTATGTTAGCAGTCTCCCAGACTTGAAACAAACCTTATTATACACACCTGTCAACAGCTACATTAAACATTTAATACCAGTATAATGCACCTTACCCTCGTAAGTGATAAATGAGGACATTTTAGCATTTCACTTTTCTGTGGTTTTCTGTGATTTTTGTCTTACTTTCTAAATAAGTTGATACTTTTCAATCTTCCAAAATGGTATTAATACTGAAAATGGAAAATAATTTTACCATTCTTTCAAAGACGTACCTTTTTAAAAGTTAAAACATTATAAGTGATAACATACATGTATTTTTCATATTAAGTTTGTCGTAGGTCTTAAAGACAACTCGTTTTGATTCTGTTAAACAAGAAATCTAGAAGGCTACTTTGGATCTTGATTTTAAAGTATAAGCATTTTCATTCCTGAGAAAATGCTTAGAATGTTGGAGCACTAAGTTAAAAAGAAAAAAAAGAAACATGGATATAAGCCAAATTCTAAATATCCCCTTCCTGTCCCAATCAAATAAACATAATACAAAATTTTAACAATTGAATGTTAATAATAACTGTCTCTTTTTGGGTTCAATTCATATGCACCTCACACTCTGACACAGTATTCTTTGCCCTGAAAAGGAATCAGAAAAGAGCCAACCAAGCCAAATACAGAAGGGCCGAAGATTCACTTCTCTGGCAAAGAAAAGAAAAAGGAACATGAAAAAGTGTGTAGAAGAGATACCTCAGACTCCTCATATTTCTTTTCATTGTATAATGGCTCTGTTGTAAAAGAACAGAATGCTAAGAACCTAGTGCTGAATTTTAATAAGAGCTGTGTAGTTAAACATACTTAAATCTCTCTGCGTAAGGGTAGGAATGCCAAATGTTCTTATTGTAGTGTTGAAACACAATTCTGATGTTAATGAATTCTAGACAAATTTCTTCAGAAAAGTACAATCACACATGATTTTCCTCATCCAGCTCATATGTAAGAATCAAATATGATTCAGAATACAGTGATCTACTAAGAAAACATTATTTTATTTTTCCCACGCTTTGCTTATGGACAATAACTCTCCTTTCAAAGATTTGTAAACCAAGGTTTAACTCTTCTCACAGAATGTGATAAAATATTTTCTAATATAATAGCCATGTGTTTCTAGGGACAAATAGAATATCTCTCCTTTCTTCCTAATGACATATGCTGTTTGCTTTGAAAAATCAGACCTTCTTTTGTGGTATAATGACTTTGCATTCTGGTAAGCAATAGATTAGAAGAGAAAAAAATTTTTTTTCAGACAGAGTCTCACTATGTCGCCCTGGGTAGAGGACTGTGGCATCACAGCTCACAGCAACCTCCAGCTCTTGGGCATAAGCGATTCTCTTGCCTCAGCCTCCCGAGTAGCTGGGACTACAGGCGCCCGCCACAATGCCCTGCTATTTTTTGTTGTTGCTGTTGTCATTGTTTTTTAGCTGGTCCAGGCCAAGTTTGAACCCACTAGCATTGGTGTATATGGCCGGCGTCCTAACAACTGAGCTGTGGGTGCCGAGTCAGAATAGAAAATTTTTTTAATAACAAGTATTTCTTATAACCTCCAAATAGTCCTAAGTGAGTCATATAGTCCCCGTGATTTCATGACTACACAGCAGGTAGGTCAGCAGATATCAGCCTGTGTGTCTCTTCACATCCGTGGCTTTCTGGGGAAGCACAGCCGTACACATTTGTTTGTGTTCTTTCTTTCTTTCTATCTATCTATCTATCTGTCTGTCTGTCTATCTATCTATCTATCTATCTATCCATCCATCCACCCTGTTTCATCTCTACAATCAGCAGATTTGAGTAGTTGTGACAAAAGTTTTATGACCCCAAAACACATCCAAAATATTTACTATCTGGCCCTTTGCAGAAAAAGTTTCTCAATCCCTGGGATAGAATATTTTCTGTCAGTTGCATGGTACTTTTGAAAGTCCCATCATATCAGCTAGATCTATTTCTCTAAAACATTTAAATATATGTCTACAAGTTTGTGATCATTAGACCATAAATTGAAAGCACATACTTTGTTTTTTTTTCTTCATTTTATCAATAAGAAAGTACTGTCACACAGAAAATTGTCAATTTACTTAAAGCTTTAGACATAGTTGTACATATAAAATGCTTCGTGGTCACCAGAAATAGAAAAATAGAACTGCTGTTACTAAAAGGGAATTGGAGCCTCGACTTAGGCCACTTGGTGATACCGTTGCTCCTGTGGAACTCTTGAGCAAGCATATACAACATCTGTACAGCTAACTACCTGTTTTAGTATATTTATAACTCCATAAGCATCTCACATTCTACAGGTGACTTATTTCCTTAATGTTATTTCCTCTTTCTTCATCAACCCTCTAATTCCATAAGTAGCACCACTATCTAGCATAATACTGCTTAAATCACAATATTGATTGTCATTCTTGACTTTGGCCTACCTTATACCCTACATATATATTTCTTACAAAAATTATAACGCTATCAATTATAGATCCTTAAAAGTTTCTAGTACTATTATTTTATCTACTTCTTCTGACATGGCCCTGGAAGCCTTCAACATCTCATGTCTGGGTATCCACAAAGCCTCATAAGTCATCTTGTTGACTCCATTTTTGCCTCAATTCATCTTTTAGCTGATGCAAAAGTTTAACTTTTAAAATTAAAATGATCACAATAATATTCCATGTAAATTAGTGCAGTGATTTCAACCTTGTGTTTCAGGTTAAAAAAATATGTATATACAGACAATATATAAATGTATAAACATATATTTTTATATGTATATTGTACAATATACAGGCAAAAAATATGTATATCGTCTGTCAATATCTTGCTTCTACATATTTCTGCCATCTTATTTCTCATCATTTTTTTTTCCAGACTCTTTTTTTGGCTCATTTTATATAAGTTTAACTATAGAATCACATGTTGAATATTACCCAAAAAATCTAACCACCAATATCTGAGGTAGCTGAATCAAATATGCTGATTCAGTATTTTTGGCAATTCTCACTTGGAAGTTGTCGTATATATCACTCAATAAATATATTTTTGTCTTATATTTTGAATAGCATCTTGAATTATACCAAAAATGATAAGGGTGATATATTCCCCAGGCCACTAATTAGATAATTATATTTCCATAGTTCAAGATTTAGTAAAGAAGACCAAGAAAGAATTTTTACATTATATATAAAACAACATATATATTATATTTAAAACATATACTACCCATATAAGGCATATGCATATATTATATATAAATGAATGATAATCATGATAACTTTAACTAAAAGAAAATTTCTGAGTGGAGGCTAATTTGAAGTAAACCAAAGATATGGAACTTTTAAGACATCCATGTAGAACTGATTTATAGCATGTTAAAGTGTAAGAGTCTCAATGACAACCTAGTCTAATTTCACTTTTACAGGACCGCCAAACTACTGATGAAAAGGAAAACTAATGGAAATACTAGTCTATTCATGTTGAACAAAGTTCTGTGTGAAGACAAAGTCAGAATTTCAGTCTGTAAGAGTAAGAACAGGCAACTCATATGCTAATTGAATTGAACATGGGGGAATGTGTCTTGATTAAATCTTTATTCTTATTAAGGTTCTCCCTCATGTTGTTCATTATAAATTTTTACTCATGTATTTTACTTATATCATTAGAATGTGATATAGATTTATGTGAGGGATGATCTTTTTTAAAAAAAATAATTGTATTCCACAGAGTTTCTGCCCCGGGTGAGACTATTTTTAAAGATTAAGCTCCGTAAAAATAGAGAATGTTCTTATATATTAATGGAACTATAGATACTTTTATAACACTGCATTATAAACTAGTGTCTAGTACAAATTAACTAACTAAACAAATAATATTTGACAAAAAGAATAACATAATTCCAGCACCCATTCCTGCAAAGTGCTATATATTTCTACATACAAGCTTTTTCAAAAATTACCCAGATTAAGAAGCTGTAAACAGGGGCTGGGCACTGTGTTTCATGCCTGTAATCCTACCACTCTGGGAGGCAGAAAGACCCCCTGAATTTAGAAGCGTAAAGCCAGCCTGAGAAGGCGCAAGAGCCTGTCTGTACTAAAAATAGGAAAATTAACCAAGGACTGTGCTGGGGTCTGTAGTCCCAGCTACTTAGGGGGCTCAGGTAGAAAGATCCCTTGAATCCCAGGGTTTGAGGTGCTGTGGACTAGGCTAATGCCATGGCACTTGAGCCAGGGCAACAGGGCAAGACTTAAAAAAAAAAAAAAAAGGTAAATAGGCATTCTAATCTTTTCCTAATCATTGGGAAAAATGAAAAAAATTATGTTTTGAAAAGTCTTAATAAATTATAAATGTATTGTGTATTCTGTATTCAAATCTAGGTAATGAGACTTGTGAAGACAATACCCAAACATAATTCAGTATGAAATCCTAGAAGGTTAAAGCCCAGAGGAAGTTAACATAATATTGAGTAAAATACAGAATAATTAAATGGCTTAAAAATAATAAACTCATAAAACAATGTTTGCTAAAAAAAAAAAAGTCCATCAATTATCCTTATCTATGCTTCACTGGGAAACCGTTACACTCTGCCTACAGTGTCCTTTCTGAGGAGGAATAGTACGCTCCTTTTGTAATCTTATGTCAATTAAATCAAAGTTAAGAATTAAACCAGAGATACATAGAAGACAAATAGTATTACTATATACTTATGAGATGTTCATCTAACAGTGGAAATAAGAGTTATAAAACATTTCTTGAACAGGGAAATGTTATCCAATATTTAATAATGTAAATTATCATGATATACTAACAAATATTGTTTTTGTATCGTAAGGAACAATAAAATAAATCTCTGCATATGACGTTTTCTCAATAAAGCTGTAATTCTACTCTTAAATACAAAATACTCACTGTAGAATACACTAGAAATAAATGAATGGTATTTGTCTTGCAGGATACATGATTGCATCCATTTCCAATCCTTGTGTATCAATTTTTACTATGCCATGGAGCTGAGAGGCAAATTATTTGGCTGAACAAAAAGGGGCAAGCATGAAGCAACAGCTTTACTGTAAAACAGTTTGGCAGCAAAATGCATTCTGACAATTTGTTACAGTCAGATCATTAGGTTAATATGAAGTTGTGTGAGGAGGATGGCTGAGGGGAGGTTTATATGTCTAGAAATATTAAAAAGCAATTTGCACCAGAAACACATCCTCACCCTGGACTGCCTTTGAACATGTTTACAATCCACTAAGAAAATCTGATGTACATTTTATTTCAGAATTGAGTAGAACAGGGGTTAGTGCAGTCAGGAGTGGAAAGACTGAAGGCTTGTTAAATTTCAATAGAATATATCAGTCAGTCTGTTAAATATTTATGTAAACTCATGTAATATTGTTCTTCTTTTTTTCAGGAAAAATATCTCACTAGCTTTTGAACTCAAAAAAAAAAAAAAAAAGAAAGTAAGAGAGAGAGAGAGAGAGAGAGAAGATATGTTTATTTTTCCTCCAGCATATTTTTATGGCTTTACTCTTTTCTTCCCACATTTTTAAAGATGTGGTTAGAAATCATCAGAATTAAATTTAACACTTCTATTTCATTATATTTCTGATAAAGATTAGATTTATTGACCAAAATGGTAACTCAAAATGAATATAGGACAGATGAGTTGCCTCAAAAAGCATTATAAGGATATATGATATTACAAACAAATAAATATATAAAATACATAAAAGCTTATACATGGCTGAATAAAACATATTTCTTCGGTCTTAGTTTTTGATACCCTACTAAGTGATCCTTATTTGTACCTCCTCATTGGTCTTCTGTTTTTCTTATATGCCCATTTTTCCTTCTGTTCTAGGCTTACTCACCATGGTTCATGCCATTTTTCTGCCTTAACCTTGTGTCGAGAGGTAGATCTAATCTTCCTCCCTTTCATCCAGATTTCTAAAAAAGGAATAGAAATTTGCTTTCTCTCTTCCTTACTTCCCAGTAACTCATCTGACAACAAAAATGGATTTTAATCAAGATGTTTGCCAATAACATCCTAAATTTATAAACATCATGTTTTCTCTCAGATTTTTGATTTCTTAAGTCTACTCCACTATTATATGTTTACTTCATAAAATCTCCACTTCCATGGCAGTTATGATACCACACTATCCTCCCCTTCCTTAGACTTCTTTGATTAATCAGTTATTTAATCTTCAAAGATTATATTTTTCTCTCATGGCCCACTAAAGAACGTTTTTACTCAGAATTTTAAGTTCCACTGCTACCCTTATGCTATATTTCCTTCAGGTGTTTCAGCCACCACTTATACTAATGTCTCAACTGAAGGAGCTAAGACCATGTCCCCCTAAGTATGCTGATACTGTATATTATTTTGAAGTGAAGTCACTCTTGAGAAACAGCAAATACAGAAATAGCTCTCTGATCTTCTCTCTTCTATCTAGAGTAAGCCATACAAATTGCTTTGAGAAAGAAGCGTTTCCTGTACCGGGTGAGAAAATAACCGTTATTACCAGAAGCTGGGAAATGATGCTGTAACAGACATGTACAGATAAACTCCCTGAGCTTCTCTTTCACAAGCTTTACATCTGCCACCCCCACAGATCTCCTAGTGACTTCCCCACAATTTGCTGCACCCCCAAATGCCTTTATCTTGTCATTTCTTAACAAGAAACGTAATTCATTCATTCATTTCTTATCTAAAAGGTATAAAAGTTTTCTGCTTTGTTCATTTCTTCATTACGTGCTTTCCTCCTGAAATCTGACTTGTGTCGATTTGCATCCGAGACCCAATGAAGAACTAAGAAGAATAGAGTTGATCATAAGCTTCTCCAACAAAATTCAGTTCTCTAGCTCATCATGATCTCTTCCTTCTGAACTACAGGTACATTTATTTTATTAGTTTCTGAATATTTCCATCTGGATTTTCAATGGGCACCCTAAAATCAATACTAAAAACATTCATTTTTATCTTCTCTTTTCAACCCGTTCTGCATTTTGATTACAGACACTTCTATCAGTCATTTGCCCAGGTGAGAAAACTGACACTCATCTCAAACTCTCTGACTATTACAGTCACAGCATTCAATCAAATTAAAAAATCTTCTAAATTCATAATACTCTATCTCTGTGCTAGACCAAGCTACTTACTTTTCTTAGCTATATGATTAGAAAAGTCTCTTAATTTTCTTCTTAACTGATAAAAGAGACAGATTTTAATTTTATTTTCTGTTGTCTACAGTGTTGTTTTTATGACATAAGTTTTCTTCATACTTCTAAATACAAATTATATTCTAGCACACCCTATATAAAATTCTGCATTATTCTTTATCTAGCATAAAATTTCAGATCCTAAGCTGACAGAGATATTTCTTCAAGTTTTTCATTTTGACACCTGCCCCCCTGTCATTCTCATTGTAATAATCATGGTCCTGAAACCTAATCAACTCTCGAGACTCTCCCTACGATATATATATTTTTTTTTTAATTTTGAGAGTCTATTGTCCTTAAGACTGTTTTCTCACCCAACATCTCTGAACTTTATGCAATTATTACCTGCTCTTCATTTAATCTCCAAAGGCATACCCTCTCAGAAGTCTTTCTTGGCGTTTTTACCATACCCTGTGTCTGACAGTTCATCCTTGTATTATCGTGCAGCAGCGGAAGCACCAAGAGTGAACGGATTTTTGATGTGTCTCTGGGTTTTTATGGAACATGAGACTGACTGGAATTCTAGGTGCATAAAGAAGCAGTAACCAGAGACACACTCTGCGGCTTCGAAAGCAGCAGTGATGTTGCTATGTGGCTAAATCACTGTCAATGAACATGGCCACTATGTTGTTGGGCCTCTGTCCAGATGCACACCCTTCTCCTTTGTGACTCTACCCAAGCTAAAAAAAAAAAAAATTAGCAAGATCTTAGTGAATAAATTACTAAATGAAAACATTAGCCTTTGCCTACCTTTACATGTAGTGTCTATAGCAGGTGCAAACTCAGACTATTGCTAAACAATTTGCCAAAGCTTTATTGCAGGCACAAGACTTCATTCCTAAGTTAAACATCAATTATCCTACCTTTGTATGCAAAACTTTGGTGATAAAGAGTACAGTTTTGTTTCTGAGACAGAGTCTCACTTGGTCACCCTTGGTAGAGTGTCATGGTGTCTTAGCTTACAGCAACTTCAAACTCTCAGACTCAGTGATTCTCTTGCCTCAGCCTCCTGAGTAGCTGGGACTACAGGTGCCTGTCCCAGTGCTCAGCTATTTTTAGAGATGCGGGTCTCACTCTTGCTCAGGCTGGTCTCGAGCAAGAGCTGGTCTCGAGCAATACACCTGTTTAAGCCTCACAGAGTGCTAGAATGACAGGCGTGAGCCACTGCTCCCAGCCTAAGAGCAGAGTTTTAAACATCTTGAGAGAAGAATTATTTTTACTCAACATGATGGAAAGTCCACTGAAATAAAGAAATACTACCTGATAAAACTAGCTTTTCAAAAATTTAACTTCAATATAAATGCTGAGTGTGAAAAAGAAATATGTATCTTACATGATATTGTTTGTGGTTTTTCACTTAAAATACAGAAGTAGTTAGTGGATAACAATATTACAACGATGCAATCCTTCATGATTGTAGCAGATGAGACAGAGAACTTAAAACTGTCGGAGTGGAAGGGAGGCTTAGAATTACTAGTTCCATTTTGATTCCTGTGTTAAAATACGTTAGGCTAAAAACTTTTGCTTAGCTCTGCATGTAAGCTAACAAAAAGACAATAACTAACAAAAAGATCATAATTGTCCTTTTCCCTAAACTAAATCCCCAGAGATAAGAAAAGTATACACACAAGTAACAGTTCTACGCCAGGGATTTTAGGGTGCCTTCTCACTTTCATCCTGCAAAGTTAACTGAACTGATCAGAAGCAAAGATGTTTTACAACCTTCCTTAGACTGTCACTGACACCCAGATACCTGGGGGCCTCCATTACCTCCTGCAACTTCCCCTTTCCCCTTCCCTAAAGATAAAAAGGACCTTAAAGTTCATACTAACTTAAAATGGTGATTTGGGAAATTAGTCAGACATCACAGTTTGCTGGCTCCTTGAATAAAAGTTGCTTTCCTTGCCCAAACACTTTGCCTCTTAACTTACTGGCTATCTGACATTGAATAGTATGAGCTTGACCTCATTTACGGCACTAGAAACAACATGTTATTTGCCAATAATATTTTCTCTAATCCAAACTGATGAAAATTTCTTTATCATTTAATCCATAAGATTTGCTGACATCATTAGCTATCACAGGAATATATGTAGTGGGTAAATATTTCCATAACAAGCAATTGCTCTCTTTCCTGTAAGATCTAAAATCTGAGTTTTAAGGCTTTAAATTATTTGTGGGTATTATAGGGTATTTGTTGCGTGTTTTTTTTCTGTTTTACTTTTCTTTTGTAATGTGGAAAGGTAAATCTTAAGAATGCATTCTTCTTAGTAAAGTATCACAAGAATGGAGAAGCAAGAATCCAATATACTCAATTTTAATATGAAGGCAGTAGATAACCTAATACATGGTGGGGGGTAGGGGAACAAGGTAGGTGGGAGAGGGAAGGAAGGGGAGGGTCACGGTGTATAGAACACCTCTTGGGGGAGGGACACAAATATAAGAGGGAATTTACCCAACAAATGCAATCAGTGTAACCTAATTCTTTGTACCTTCAATGAATCTCCAATAATAAAAAAAAAAAAAAATAGATAAGACGGCTCTAAATCAACTATCTGTATCCTTGTGCAACCAAAATAAGGTGAAATGAACAATGAACAAGAGAGAACAAAAAGCATACTGATATCTTTCTACTCTTTTGCTTGAGTATTTTTTTAAACTGCTTTTTCCTGGCAGTTACTAAAGTCAAAAGAAAATATTGCCATCTATGTTTAGTTTATTAAACATAGATTCAATTACACATCAAGCACTAGTTTCTTAGAATTGTATTGCTAAAGAGACTCAATGAGACCTTTTTTCCCCATCTTACAGCTATGCATTTGAAGAGATTAATTAAGTGCTAAGACAAAATTACACAGAGTCAAATGTAAAGACGATATTTTATACTCTTGGAACAAATTAATTTCAGTTTTACAGTCGAAGACTAATGAAAATGTAAGTGATGGATTTTGCTGACACTGTTTCCAAGATTCCAAGCTTCAAGACACATTACATTATTTGTATGAATCACTTCTTCTTTGAGGGGTAGCATGCTCTTTAAGTATAAAAACTCTAACTTATAACTTATGTTGTTTTGATGCAAGAGATTGATAGATTATTAACTTTTTATTTATTTATGTTCTTAAGACAGTCTTGCTTTGACAGCCAGGTTGGAATACAGATCGCCATAGCCTGGAACACTTCTGAGGTCAAAAGGTCTTCCTGCCTCAACCTCCCAAAGTGCTGGGATTACAGACATGAGGCACCAAATCCAACAAAAATTTCATAAGCTGTTTCTGTTCTTGTTGTTTACTACCCAAGAGAGCATGGTTTGCCAATTACAGTCATATATCAATGACAGGGATATGTTATTGGAGATTTCATGTTGTGTGGTCATAGAATGTACTCACACAAATGAACATGGGCTAGCCCACTGGATACATCTAGGCCATCCAGGATAGCCTATTGCTCAGGCATAAGCCTGTATAGAAAGTCACCATACTGAATACTACAGGCAATTGTAAAACAATGGTAAATAGTTATTTATTTAAACATATCTAAACGTAGGAAAGGTACAGTAAACATTCCATGCACATTGTGGCAAATGTCCTCAAAGTTTGCTGGTCATCAAAACATTTCTTAAAAAAACCATATAAAAGATAAAAAAAAAAAGAAAATATATCATGGTGTACCACAGCTATGGTGCTCATAACGTACTTGTCATGAGTGGAGCTTACTGGAAGTTGGTCTGAATGAGTCCTGGACTGAGTGGTGTGTGAGTGTGAAGGCCTAGGACATTACTGCACACTACTGTAGATATTATAAACATTGTATTTTTAGACTATACTAAATTTATAAAAAAAATTTTTTTAGTAATAAACTAAACTTAGCTTACTATAACTTTTACTCTATAAACATCTTACTTTTTCACTATTGTTATGAACAGTTAGCTTAAAACACAAACATATCATGGAGGTGTACAAATATACTGTTGTTCTGTATTTCTTCTATAAAATTTTCTCTATTTTAAAACATTTTTAAACTTTTAAATATTTTTTCTTAAAAACTAAGACACACACATTAGCATAGGCCTACTCAGGTTCAAGATCATCAGTATCATTGTCTCCATTGCCCGTCTTATCCCACCAGAATGTCTATGGGGGCAAAAACAGGCAAGGAGCTGTCATTTGCTAAGACAACAATGTCTTTTTCTGGAATTCCTCCTAAAGGATATGTCTGTGGCTTTTTTGCACTAACTTTTTTTTTTTTTTGCAGTTACATACATACATCAGTAACATTGTTGTTTATTATCATTATCAAGTATTATGTACTGCACAGTATTGTAGTTGCTATATTTTTAAAAATAAACAAGGTAGGCTCACTTACACCAGCATCACAACAAACACTGATTTTTTTTTTTTTTCTTTTTTTGAGACAGAGCCTCAAGCTCTCACCCTGGATAGAGTGCTGTAGCATCACAGCTCACAGCAACCTCCAACTTCTGGGCTCAAGCAAGTCTCCTGCCTCCACCTCCCAAGTAGCTGGGACTACAGGCGCCTGCCACAACGCCTGGCCATTTTTTGGTTGCAGCCATCATTTTTGTTTGGTGGGCCCAGGCTGGATTCAAACCCGCCAGCTCAAGTGTACATGGCTGGTGCCTTAGGTTGAGCCACAGGCACCAAGCCTAACAAACACTGATTAATGTGATGTGCTATGATATTATGATGGCATGATGTCACTAGGGAAAAGGAATTTTCTAAATCTACTACAATCTTATGGATCATCAACACGTACACAGTCCATGATGGACAGAAACGTTGTTAGGTGGTGTATGACTGTCTTCTTCCTAGGATCCAAAAGGGAGACCTTTCCGTCTGAAAAATACTGAACACTATTGATTGATATTTCCAGTCTTTTGGGGAGAATTTTTTAAACTTGAAATTAATCAATGTCTAATCTTTTGTAACAATTTCAGTTTCTATAAAAAAACTTTAGTTTCCTGACCTGTTTTCCTTTTCTTTCTTGATTTTCCCCCTTTTAACTGACATTATCTTCCCCTTTGCTCAGTTTCCACTTCAACTTTTTCTTGTTTTAGAACCATCTACAAGCTTCTCTTTTCCAGTCGGGTTTTCCTTTGCATAAGTATTTTCAAGTTAAAGACAGTTTTTAAATTTTTAAATATGAAGCTTGTCAGAAAAATAATTTCCCTCGATTTCTCTTCCTCTCTTTCTCACCCCCACCCTCTGGTGATACTTTCATTTATCTATTCTTCTGGTAATTTATCCAAGTACTCACCAGACTTGACCATTACCCTTTTCCTATTTTTTATTTGTAGCATCAACTAAATGTATATAGATAAATGAGCATCAGGGAAATTTTGGTGGATTACATTTTATTTAGTTAGTATTTGCTATATTCCTCAAAATATTCTAAGTGCTAGGATACAGCAGTGTCTGAAGTTATGAAGGTTTTTTTATCAATGTACTTTTTTTACACCTGATATTTTTCTTTCTGTTTGCTGACAAAAGCAACTATTTATGTAATTCTAAGATTATATAGTCTTTGAAATAATTCAATCTATGTTTCAGAATTCGTAGATAATAGAACATTTCTGATTCTGTCATGTATAAGAATAAATAAAATATATTTATTGATATTTACCCAGACAAAAGCAGATTTTCCAGACACAGACTAAGGATCTTAGGAGTACTTCAGGCCAATAACTGAAGATCTACATTTCCCGAGTTTTACCTATTTCTGCCCATTGTATATCACCCTACTGAGAATGTGAGAATATTCGTATGACTTTGCCAGAATACTAACTTTTAACCTCTGCTTCTAAGCGTATACACATTTCTCAAAATAGAGTTTACTTCTTTAAGGGTGAATTGACATTAAATATTTTGAAAATTATATTAGTGAACCACCATCTATATTATGTTCATTTCAAAATTGAAACGTAAATGTCACTGTATAAATGTAATAGGTGAAAAGAACAAAATGATAAAGCTGTTGTTTAAAGCTACTTTGTTGCTTGTATGATATATGTAATCTTTTACTACCACAGTGAATGCATTTTAAACCACATAAATGATCTGTTTAAACAAGTAAAGCCCTGGGAATTTAAGGAGACAGCAGGATTCAGGTTGAAAAAAAAACAGTTATAATTAAGAACAAATGTATACATGTTACTAAAAAGAGAATAATAATACATAGCTCAAATAAGTTAGCCAAGATTAATAGCTAATGCAGAGGCTCATTTATATCAGTCTATCAACACTACTAGAATGATGGTTACACCTAGCTCGTCTTGTAACTCATCCATAATCCATATGATCATTTTTTATCATACTGAAAAATGCCTCTTTGTCAAAACCACACAGTAGCCCTAAACAAAATCATGAAGCAGATAAATTATTTTAGATTCTTGGTTATATCTTATAACAGGTCTTTCTCCTAGAATCTCACTTACCTTTCTTCTTTAAACAGGCTCCTTTTGGGGGGTAGGTATCAGTTAATGCAATTTCATGGCATGGAACGGTGGGACTCAAATTTCCTTTTGTTAGTTCGTATTGGGTCTGCTATATTTAAATGAAGAAGTTGCTTGTATGGAGTCATAGAGATGACTATATTAGTAACATAATTATTGAAACAAGAATATTTAGCACTCAGAAAGGTTATAACATGCAAAGTATAAGGAAGTGTATAAATATATCTTAGTCCTGGTAATGTTAAATAGTGATGGGAACCAATACTATGTATGTTTCAAGGAGACAAAATTGATTTTATAGCTCTTAGTTAAACAGACTTTGAGAAACCACCATTATTTGATCACTTGTTTTGTTTTTGTTTCATTTTGCCCAACTTTTCATATTCATCACTAAAAAAAAATGAGAAGCCATAAACAATTAGTAAGAACCACGTAATTAAGAAGAGCCATCTAGAAAAATGGACCACACACAAGAAATGTTTTCAGATATTTGGATGTCCCTGGGATGGGGACAGGGAAGCAAAACTTAATACCAGTGTCACATTTCACACAAAAACAGATTTCAGAAGGTTCAAGAGTTTAGCTTAAGAAAATATCTGACACAATGATATTATTACAACACTATGGCAATATATTAATAAAATCATCTTCAAGTAGATAATACATAACTTAGTATGACTAAAATCACTGAAATCCTTAGAAAACTGATACTTACAAATAAATACAAATTAAAAAAAGATTAGTAACTCTATTTACTATACAAAAAAACCTGTGAGCATGAATAGGAAATATTTCAAAATCCATAAGAAAACTGAGCAAAGGCCAAGAAGACAAAGTATATACAGAAAAAATAACAAAAGTAAATCTTAAGCATATGAAAAGATGTTTAATTTCACTCATTATAAGGTATATTTCTACTAAAATTAAAACAATTTTTCTCTATCAAGTTGGGAAAAAGCAAAATATTTGATTAAGTACTAAATTGGCAAAGACATGAGGAAATTAGTAGGAGTGTGAGTTGGTAAAAACTATGCTCTATGGAGAAAATATTACTAAAAATGTAAATGAACACTTCCAGTGCCAATTTTATTTCTAGGAATCTTATCAAAAATATACTTAGCTTTGTGAAATAGCATATGGTCAGAAATATTCACCATTACATTGTTTATAATAAATAAACAAAATGTCTATCAACATGAGCTCACTTATATAAAGTGCATACCCTTGCACAATGAAATATATGGCATTTATTAGGAAGAGAAAGGAGGAGAAAAAAAAAGAAAAACAGCCATGAAGAGGCATAATCTTCCAGTTTTCTAACAAAGAATAAATTTATCTCTTTCACAAAAATCACATTATAACAAAGATATCTGTATCAGAATGTTTATTGCAGCCCAATTCATAATAGCTAAGTCATGGAAAAAGCCCAAGTGCCCATTGACCCATGAATGGATTAATAAACTGTAGTACATGTATACCATGGAATATTATGTAGCCTTAAAGAAAGATGGAGACTTTACCTCTTTCATGTTTACATGGATGGAGCTGGAAAATATTCTTTTTAGCAAAATGTCTCAAGAATGGAAGAAAAAGTATCCAATGTACTCAGCCCTACTATGAAGCTTATTTATAACTCTCATATGAAAGCTATAACCCAATTACAACACAAGAATTGGGGAAAGGGACAAGGAAGGGGAAAGGAGGTGGAAGGAAGGGTGGAGGGATAGTAATGAGCAATTTATGTGTCCACATTTACGGTGCATCTCAGAAGGGTACAGGTGAAACTTACTAAATGTATAGTATAAATATCTGTACACAATAACTAAGAAAATGCCATGAATGCTATGTCAACCAATTCAATGAAAATATTTCAGATTGTATATAAAACCAACACATTGTACCCCATTTATGTACACAACCATGATATAATAAAAAAATGAGGAAAAAAAAGAATAAATTTATCTCTTTTCCTTCCCCCACACTGGGCCCTATCCCCTCTTTTCAAGGAAGAAGGACTAGAGATAGAGGTTTTTTTCAAGTAAGCTGACCATATTATTTGTTTTCTGAACAAAAGTTCTCTTTGACAGTACAAGATAACCCATGAAACTTTGATTGTGAATCAAATGAATAGACATCCTAATTGCAAACATCCTAGATCACTGAAGAAGAAGATGTCCCCATAAGTTAGTGTGTTTGGGGCTCAGATGATCTAGGGATGTAGTTTAATGTTACTTGGTATTTCAAGGGAATTATATATGGATCGAATGGGGAGGGAAACAAAAAATCAGCTCATGTGGTTCATCTTTATTAGCCAAATATGAACACACATGGCTTGTGTCTTTGCTTCCCTTCAATGTGTTTACATTGGAAAATTAAAGATGCCATTTGATATCCTTTTCCTGAATTTACTAATCTTCATTTAGCCTGTTCTAGATTTGGCCCCATTTCCTAGGCCCCAAAGACCTCCTCTCAGGATGTTTTTCTTGAAACCCTGCACTTTGTTTCCCTCTCAGTGTAAAGACATCCCTTTAGGCTATTCCTTTGTATTCCCTATAGGACAGTATCCAGTGACTGTCCCTCACTTAACAGTACCTCTTAGTTCAAGTCAAAGTCTATGATTTTCAAAGCTGTTGTAGTTAACGTGAATTTCAAGGGCTGAAACTGAGTATGCAACACTGCCACTGCTTCTTTTTCTTTGCATTCTTGCTATATGAAGCCTATTTGAATTTAAAGCCATGCACATGTCCCTGAATAAATAGGGGAATTCTCTCAAATAAGGACCTTTGGAGAAGATACATGTTTTAAAATGTCTTGCTGTATTCATGCATGAGAAATTGTATGAAAATACTGCAAGTGTGAAATCAGTTCTAAAACTAGCTCAACTAGTGCGGAGAATATTTAGAGTAATAAACTATCTCTACTGAGAGTCTGTTAAAAATCACAGAATCCTAACCTTCCTACCTAGATAAAAGGAAACCTATTCTAGACTGCAATTTAAGTTGATCATCTTTCTTTTGTAATTTGAGATCCATTTAATGCCTACATATGTGTATTCATTCCATTTATACTATTACTATCAGTGGCCTTCGTCTCTCTCCTTTTTATTACTTTTATCTGCCAAATGTTCTGTGGTTTTTATTATCAAAATGTTAATTACACTGTTTCCTTCTGTACCAAATGCTAATGCAGGGCATTCTAGAGTACTCACTCATTCCATATTAACCAATTCTTCTTACAAGGTAGAACTTTTTAACATTCTGCCAGTAAAGATTCTTGAATCCACTAAAAGGAATCATGTATATTTCGTAGATAGAGCTTCTACTTAAATCTCAAAAACTATTTGCTCTTTTAACCATGTCTCATGGATAGGAGGTTTGATGTTCACTAGGATCCCCTATAAGATGTTTAGATTTTTATCTTCCATGTCTGTGTAGACTAACTCCAGTATTCACTGACTGTTTTCATTGCTTAATCTGGTAACCGCTTAATAACACTTCCCACAGTTAATATGAAGTCCTTTGCAGGCACTTCACCTTCTTTGTTAATATCATTGTTGATATGAAAGACTAAAGCAGCACCAGAATTGCAGAATTTTTTGGTTACCTTTACCTCAGCGTCTTTCTTTCTTTCTTTTTTTTTTTTTTTTTTTTTTCAGTTTTTGGCGGGGGCTGGGTTTAAACCCGCCACCTTCAGCATATGGGGCCGTCACCCTGCTCCTTTGAGCTACAGGTACCAACCTAGCCCTCGACATCTTTTTGCCACTTCTTGGTGACTTTCTATAGCAAAAGACATCATCTTGGATATTGGCACTGTTATAACTGCTCTGTGTTAAAGAAAATTTAAAATTTACTACCAACGTTCTTTTTCAAATCATAGAATCCTATTTTCCCAGCTGACCTTTATCTCACTTCTACCACATCTGTTTGACACTCATGTTATTTTAATCTTTCCATTTATTGAAAGTTCATAAGCCCCATATAACTTTTCTTTTTTTTAACTCAGCAGAGCCTCTGTGGTAGGTCCCTTCAAAGGCTGAGTTGTCATCACTCGTAACCTAATCCTACATGTGTTCTTCTGGGACATTTTGTAAAAAAGCTCTAACAAAAGTTTAGGCCCCAAAGTTATAATATCTCTAAACCCTGGGATATATTAGATTATTCTTGTTTTAAAGGAAGTTCAAATTTATTTCAGAAATTAAAGTAAGCTGTTTATTTTTCTTTTGCTCTAAGAAACAGTGAAGAACGCAAATCTTTATAGTGGTTGTGTTCAAGTGGTGTTTTCATTTTAATAATTTAAAGATAAAATGTAGGACCTTCCTGTATTGGTCAATAATTGAATACAATTATTGTTTTTCAAAGTAATGAATACACGTGCAGTAATGAATTACCTTTGTCAATCTCTTCACAAGTATTTATGTTCAAATTTTATTAAAATACTCTTTTAATATAAAATTTTGGTCTGTCCAACTGAGCCTACGTTGACGGTGTCTCGGCAACTCGCAACATCATGGTGGTGGGTACTGACGACAGGTGGCACTCAGCTGCATCTGATACTCCCAGGTCTGTGTAAAAGCAGTGAGAACAATACTGCAGACAGAATTCAAAGCAAATGCCCAAAAGACTTCTGGCAGCAATGTGAAAATTGTGAAAGTGAAAAAGGAATGATCTACCCTGCTTGAAATGTTACATTTCCAAGGTGAAGATGTGTGGGCGTATGTTATCGCAGATGGAAAGTGATCTCATATCCAGAAAAAAAATAATAACTGTCTTGCTCATAAATTGATAATGGCAATAATTTTTAGTATGGTTCACTCTTAAAATAAAATTTACACTTTTACTTGGTGTATGTTTATGAGCAACAGTGTTAAGAAAAAAAATTAGCAGATTAAAAAAATTAAATGAATGGAATATGATGTTATGACCCTTCCAGTGGTTCTCAACCTTCCTAATGTTGCGGCCCCTTAATACAGTTCCTGTGGGTTGAGACCCACAGGTTGATACCCGCTGCTATGCGCTTCTAAGAACGGCTGTGGTGACACCGTGGAAGGAGGGTGTTTCCTCCCTGGCAAACTCGAGGAAGTCTACACAGGATAGATACAATTTTTACTAGTACTTGAATGTTGAATTAAAGAGAATTTTTAAAATCCATGTATAAGAAAACTGTAAACCAAATCAGAAGATGAGAGAAAACAAGAAATTTTCCAGAATGATGAATACTTTCAAGCAGGTCTTTTGCAAATTAAAAGTCACAAATGAGTGTATAGCAGGCAGCCCCCTGGCTTCCCCATCCAAAGTGCCTGCCTCTACATGGCTGTTTATGTATTTGTTCATCAAAGACCTCTCCTCTGCTTTTTTCTTTAATTTTATTCCACAAAACTATACATATTCAAAGTTTACAGCAGGAGAGTTTTATATACATATGCATTATATAGTGATTGCCACAGTCAGATGATTTAACCTATCCATCACCACCTATAGCTAATGTTTGTGTGTGTGTGTGTGTGTCTGTGTGTGTCTGTGGTGAGGACATTTAAAATCTGCTGTACAATCAAATTTCAAGTGAACAACACAGTTGTAACAACAGCATCTGAAACCCTACAAGCCTTGGGTGAGAATGCTCTGAAGGTGTTTGCAATTGAGAGGAAGACATCCTTAATGATGTCTTGGTCACAGTGGGTGGAGTTTGGACAAAGACCTGCAGATGCCTCTGGGTTTCAGACTGCACAAAATGCACAGATTTGTCTTTTAGAAGGAAACACTATCACTAGTAAACCAGATTCTCTCTGACTAATATCCAGGGAGCGACTGTAACCTTCTGGATCTCTGTACTATATTTACGCTTTAATCATGGAGTCTAAAATCGTGTTAGTTGTCCAGATCGGCATGTCACAAACTTGGCTGACACAGACCACACAGGAAAGAAAGATTCCTGGGTATTTCAGTTTTTTAAATTTTATCACTTTCGTGGTTATATACTTGTGCAGTTTTTTTCTAATAGAAATTTAATTTATCCTCCTCGTATTTGCCCTTTTGATTTTTCTTTAACAAAGACTAATTAATTCCATCAAACTTTTTAATTTCTTCAATATCTATTAAAACCTAGGAACAGTTACTAACACTAGTCTTTAGGGATTATGAATTTCTCTCTCTCAAATTTATATTTGTCTTCTCCTGTGATTGAGTTGGCAGTAGATGTTTCCCATCATTCTGATCTTGGTATACACAACTTTCAACCTCTTCCTCATAGCTTTAATTCTAGATCCATCCATTAATTGATGAAATGGCTAACAGTTCTTTCAGAGACTTACACAGTGTGGCTATAAAGATACCCTTACTTAAGGGTAAAGTCACTTTAGATGTGACATTTTTACCTTCAAAGCTGCTCTGCTTTCCAATCCCTGAATATATTTTGCCCCATCTCTGGGTCTTTAATCTTTACTCTGTCTTCCAATTCTAAATGTGATTCTATTAATTTTTTTTTTTTATATTTAAGTCCCAGTCCATAACCTACTGCCCTAAAAAAAGTTTCTTCTTATGTGCCAAAGGTAGAAGTAATTTTACTCTACCTTGAATATATATGTAGTACATATTATATGAAATGATATACACTTTCCATTAATATATATAATTTTATATATACTTTCCATTAATATATATATAATGGATATATACTTTCCATTTATATATATATATATAATGATATATACTTGTCATTAATATATATAATTTTATACAATATTTTACAGATTCCTCTTGAACATTCAATTTTATATAGGTGGGATTTTATTTACATAAAATAACATTTTAAAATGCCTTTAATGCTTGAAAAAATAACTTTTTTTTCCCATAACCAAAGTGTGATGATAATCATGAATCTTAGCAAGCAACAACAAATTTTGCTATATTTCAGGAGTTTGAACTGGCCCTTGTGAATCAATTCATTAAGAACATTAAGTAAAAAAATGATAAAATTCTGAGGGGAATTTTCAAATGGTATATTTCTGAGGGAAAACACTGTACAGTATTGGTAGTAAAGAACCAACTTTAGAAAGGGAAAAGAAAATGAGAAATAAGAGGAAAGAGTATTAAAAACCGTGTAACAGAATCTCAGTGCCATATTATGTTTATTGGACATCCTACCATTTTTTCAATGTGCCAAATTTGCTTTCTCCTTGAAGCTCTGGTACTTGGTTTCTTGTTGGGGTGCTATACCCCAATCTACCTGGGCTAATTGTCCACCATTTGAGATCCTTGCCCAAATGTCTCCTTACTGGATTCACATTCACAATCTCCGTCATTCTCCACGTTCCCTTGCTTTTATTTTTTTCCTACATCACCTTTCATTTTCTAGTACAATTTAGTCATATTTTACCTTTGATTGTATTTTCTCTGTAAAACCTTCCTAACCACCAAGCTAGAGACACACATACTAAACGCATACTTTATAAGAGCAGAAATATGATGTTTTCCCTTTTATTTAAAGTGCTAAATTCCTATCTTAGGACAATATATGGTAACAGTGAATGCTCAAGAAATGTTTATTGTATGAATTGTCTAATTAAAATGTAGCACTAAAAGTGGCATAATTCTGTTATACCCTATGCTATTCATGTCACAGTTATCTTTAACTATGAGCCTATGCTTTAAGACAATCATATTAATTGTCTTAAAGCATAGGCTTTAAGCATATGACTTATAGCATAATCACAAGGGAATGGTGAAATGTTAAATGAAGATTGACTGAGGATTTTATTACTGTTATTTGAGATATTAGCTGATGCTAAACATAATATAGTTATTATTCAATATCTATGAAGATGGAAAAAAAAGAAGTAATGGATGATGGCATTTCTTCTCAATATACTGAAGAACATCCCAGCATTCAGATCAGTCCACAAAGAGAAAGAGCCATGCACTTCCGGAATTGGAGACGTTGTGTTACCCCTTCTCAGGGATGCTGTAAAAATGATTAAAGGATAGGTTAGAAATTGAAACAAAAGACATAAAGACATTCAAATTGAATATTGTGTACATTATATGAAAAATAAAAAATATTGAAAAATCTACAAAGCTAATATTTTTAGACCTGAAGATAAGCGAAAAGGATGGTTTCTAATTTTTTTGTGATTTAGCTTATAGAATACTTATACTATAGAATCTTTATTTATTGAGAGAAATCACAATATGATATTAGAAAATGTGATTTAGAAATTTTACTCTCCTCTTATCAACTATAAGTGAATATTAGTTATAAGTAAGTTTATTTGATATTACACTTAAATTTTCTTCTCTATGTTATGTGTTCTCTGGACTCTATTTTCATGTATTTCTTTATGTTAACTTTTTATGCAGTAATTTGGCTTTATAAGTAAATAAAAATATGTTAAATTAAATTCACCATTGAGATACTAGAGTTGGTCTAACAGCATTATTCTCAAAGACTTAGATGATTGTTTATAATAGAACTGATGTCGGAATTTCAGGTTCTTGGTCTCAGGCGATTCGAAGAAGGAATCGACAGACCACAAGAGTAGTGGTAAGTCAGGATTTTTTTACAGGAAAGAAGAATTACAAGTAGAGGAAAAACCAAACTTCCAGGGAAGAGGACCCAGGAGGGGAGCAAACTCTCCTGCTCCCTCTCTGAGGTCCAGCCGAGGTCTGCTCTGGAGGGGAACAGGCAGCTCTCCTGTTCCCCCTCTGAGGTCCAGCCGAGGTCTGCTCTGGAGGAGAACAGACAGCTCTCCTGTTCCCCCTCCGAGGTCCAGCCGAGGTCTGCTATGGAGGGGAACAGGCAGCTCTTCTGTTCCCTCTCCGAGGTTTAGCCAAGGTCTGCTCTGGAGGGGAACAGGCAGCTCTCCTGTTCCCTCTCCAAAGTCCAGCTAAAGTCTGCTTCTGAGCTGTTCTCTCTGACGTCCTGTCATGGTCTGCCCCTGAGCTCTCTGCTCAGGGGTTTATACACTCCCAGGGAGTTGGTTTGCCAGAACTTCTTAGTTACAGCCAGCTGTCCAATGAAGACCCGGTCCCTGGAGACTGACATGATATTGACCAGTCAGATTTGCACGAGGAGCAGACAGCAAGGTGCCAGTGTCTACCGCAAGCTGGTTTCTCCATCCGCCACAGCATCAGCGCT